>JAIFOV010000583.1:0-85684 GCA_020654155.1 Novius pumilus | reverse complement strand
ATATATATATATATATATATATATATATATATATATATATATATATATATATATATATATATATATATTAGGTGTATAAGGGTGTTTCGACTATAGAGGGCAGATTTGAAGTAGTCCAATCTAATTTTTTTAATGACTCAATATTTCGTTACACAATCGTGAACATCCTCGGGAGTAACTATAATTATAAAACGATTGTTAAAATACGGTTGATAAGTTATAAAGGAACTTACATTACTTAGACTTACTATGAGCTTACGTTTCTTTAGGAGAGCGAATTTTTTTTAAATGTACAAGATGTTATTTGACAATTAATGATAACAATTTCATATTACGACTAATACTCTTCCTCTATTATATATATATATATGCTATCCTAACCTCACCCCGAGTCAGACACCTCCCTTAGCTACACCAACCCTCTACTCATTGATATCCGAAAATGAACTATTGGCCACATATCTCCTTTTATCCAGAGATATCAAATAGGAATACACCCCGCTCAGAGACTCAGTGTCCCTCCTCGAATTCATTGGATTATCACATTGTGTTATTCTCACCATTTCCATGAAAGTGCGTTTCCTCCAACTGGGTTCAGTGTCCAAGATGCTTATATTGTCATAGTCCGGATGATGATCCTCAGAGTTCACATGATGAGCCAATGCACAAGAGTTTTTTGCTGTTCTAATATTACTCTTATGTAATGTAATTCTTTGCTGCAATTTAGTTGACGTTTGACCTATGTACACCTGATCACACCTTTTACATGGAATACTGTAGATAACATTAGATTTTGATAATAAACTATCTTCGTCCTTTAAGTTAGTAAATATAGACTTAACCGGTTTCACATTCCTTGTTGCAATTTTAATCGTCTCTCTCGGTAAGATTCTCAAGATGTTGTGTGTTAGAGATTCCATGTACGGTAGCGTCAGGTACACAGTTCTACGCTGCTCACCCGGTCCCATCGGGTCACCGCTATCTCCCTCCAACACTGGTGGCACCGCATTCGGTGTGTTGAATACTAATTTCTTGATTAGACCGATTGGATACCCATTCTTAATTAATAGATCCTTCAGAATGAGAAGATTTTTTTCCTTAAACACATTATGGGAGATTCTCAAAATTCGTGTTTTCAAATTTTTTATGATGTTAATTTTCATTCTCAACGGGTGATATGAAGCAAAGTTGATGTACCTTCCTGATGCCATCGACTTTCGGTACCAATCTGCTCGTAGTGTGTTACCATCCCTGATTACCCTCGTATCCAAGAAGGGAACCGAGTTATCGGTCTCGGTCTCAACGGTAAACTGAATTCTTCGATGGAAGCTATTGAGGGTATCAAGAGAAGCCTGTACTTGATCCTCCGGAACTGCGGCCACAATATCGTCCATAAACTTTTTCACAAATGGAACCCGATAAGAAAAAGATGGCAATGTTTTATTCAGCACAAGATCTACTACGAACTGTGCTATAATGGGCGAAACTATGGAGCCCATTGGTGTCCTTCTTTTGTTTGTAAAACACACCGTCATATGAAAAAACTGTTGTATCAAACACAAAACCCACTAATCTAACAAAGTTATCCTTGTTCAAAGCACAACATCTCTGGATATCATCCCAATACTCCTCAATGCACAACAGTGCTATTTCCAACGTGATGTTAGTAAACAGGGAGATCACATCCCAGCTCACCAAGACAAAACCCTCAGGGATGATTCTATCATTTATGAAGTCAGCAAATTCAAAAGAGTCTCTGATGTAATACGAGTTATTAGTGTTATACGCCTTGGTCAGTATTTCCCTCAAAAATTTCGCTATACCTGTGTTAGGACAGTCTATCGATGCAACAATTGGTCTTAATGATAATTCCTCCTTATGTATTTTAGGGAGCCCATAAAATTTTCCAGCTGTGCCGCGGTAAAACATCATAGATTTAGCTACTTCATCCGTTATTAGTTTTTCAGATTTAAGATCACTGACTAATTTATTAGCTTTTTGTTGGTAAGTGTTACTCGGATCTTTATTCAGCTTGATGTAGTTGTTCTCATCATTCAACAGAGACATTGCCAATTCATGATACTGGTGCCTGTACATAACTGTTGTTACATTCCCTTTGTCCGATTGAGTCACCACTATGGTAGGATGTTCTTTTAAAAACAATCTTGTGGTATTATATGCCGATTGTATTTGATCCACTGTCCTGTTGGACTCCTGGTAAAAATTCGTGATCACATTTGTCAGTCGAGCAGTTAATATATCTCTCATCTGTTTATCCTCCATGGTACTGAGATATTGGTTGAGTTCAGCTAGTAATCTCGCCACCGAAATGTCTTTTTTATTCGGTTTGATGCAGAATTTCGGTCCCAATGCCAATACTGTCTTCACTTCCTGCGGTAACACCACCCCTGTAAGGTTGCACAGCCAAGACTCCTCAGTCTTTAAAGTCTCACCCCTCAGCTGCCTCATTCTATTCAGCTTGTCAACATTAATCCCCTGAACACGGTAAAAAAGCCTATTATACTTAACTGTTAATTTGTGTTTAAAATTTAACCAAATATACTCAGGCAATGTAGACTGAATATCAGCAGCCAAAGCGACCTGTCTGACCCCAAGGTGAGTTATGTTCTTAATTGTAATATTAATTTCTAAACTAATAATTTTATGCCCTAACCTGTTCGTAAAGTTGGAGATTTTCTGGCCAGTTGACCCATCCTTGAACTCAAACTGGTCATGGATCTTCCCGAGGTTGTTTTTCATGTGTGGAGGCAGTAGCCTTTCCTTCCTGCATTTTAATAGAAATATCCGTCTGTTGGTCAATCGGGCAAGTTTCAAGTTGTTGTTAGAATACTCCTTGAGCTGGTCTACCACTGGTCTGCCATAAACGTGCAAGATGTCATTATAAAATCCCATCATGAAATTGTATTTAAGGGTAGTCGCGACTGACTCCCATAATGTGTTTAAGGAAAAAAATCTTCTCATTCTGAAGGATCTATTAATTAAGAATGGGTATCCAATCGGTCTAATCAAGAAATTAGTATTCAACACACCGAATGCGGTGCCACCAGTGGGAGATAGCGGTGACCCGATGGGACCGGGTGAGCAGCGTAGAACTGTGTACCTGACGCTACCGTACATGGAATCTCTAACACACAACATCTTGAGAATCTTACCGAGAGAGACGATTAAAATTGCAACAAGGAATGTGAAACCGGTTAAGTCTATATTTACTAATTTAAAGGACGAAGATAGTTTATTATCAAAATCTAATGTTATCTACAGTATTCCATGTAAAAGGTGTGATCAGGTGTACATAGGTCAAACGTCAACTAAATTGCAGCAAAGAATTACATTACATAAGAGTAATATTAGAACAGCAAAAAACTCTTGTGCATTGGCTCATCATGTGAACTCTGAGGATCATCATCCGGACTATGACAATATAAGCATCTTGGACACTGAACCCAGTTGGAGGAAACGCACTTTCATGGAAATGGTGAGAATAACACAATGTGATAATCCAATGAATTCGAGGAGGGACACTGAGTCTCTGAGCGGGGTGTATTCCTATTTGATATCTCTGGATAAAAGGAGATATGTGGCCAATAGTTCATTTTCGGATATCAATGAGTAGAGGGTTGGTGTAGCTAAGGGGAGGTGTCTGACTCGGGGTGAGGTTAGGATAGCAAGTAGTTTAAATTTTGTAGGAGTTTGTATAGTTTTGGAAGTTTTAAAAATGATGATATATTGTTATATTTTTAAAAAAGTAGAGTAACTGAGCTTTTAGATTTTGCATTTTCATGTTTCATGGCCGGTTGTTATCTGCGGTTTTGCTTGGAATAATTTAAGTAATGGCGATGTATTTTTGCGATGGTAGAGTTATTTTGAAATGTGTTTTTCGGAATCTGTTATTGATGGTTTGTTTTTGCCAGGTTGGGTTGGTTCTTCGTATTCGGGTTGTGATGTGTGGACATGGCATAAGTTGAGTGATAGGACTATTGGCGTAGTTCACTTGTACGATGGCTGTCAGTGTCGATTATGACGTTTACGTCAATCAAAATGATTAAAGACATGATAACAACTAATGTCAATGTCTGTTGTAACCCATAAGAATATGTGGGGTACATGTGAGCTGGGCCATGTGGTCTGATATGTTAATTCAACTTTATAGTTTAAATCTCACGGTCGTGAGTAGTTTTCATTGACTTGATGCTGGTTGATCTATTGATTGTATGTGTTTTGTAGCTCTCTTGAAAAAGAAACAATACAGTTTCGAAAGCTCGAGTATAGGATAAAAGAGTCTTCTTATTTGATATTACCTTGACTGCTATCCCACGATTACCTGTTTTATATCTTAACTAGTCAGTCGCGACTACCCTTATATACAATTTCATGATGGGATTTTATAATGACATCTTGCACGTTTATGGCAGACCAGTGGTAGACCAGCTCAAGGAGTATTCTAACAACAACTTGAAACTTGCCCGATTGACCAACAGACGGATATTTCTATTAAAATGCAGGAAGGAAAGGCTACTGCCTCCACACATGAAAAACAACCTCGGGAAGATCCATGACCAGTTTGAGTTCAAGGATGGGTCAACTGGCCAGAAAATCTCCAACTTTACGAACAGGTTAGGGCATAAAATTATTAGTTTAGAAATTAATATTACAATTAAGAACATAACTCACCTTGGGGTCAGACAGGTCGCTTTGGCTGCTGATATTCAGTCTACATTGCCTGAGTATATTTGGTTAAATTTTAAACACAAATTAACAGTTAAGTATAATAGGCTTTTTTACCGTGTTCAGGGATTAATGTTGACAAGCTGAATAGAATGAGGCAGCTGAGGGTGAGACTTTAAAGACTGAGGAGTCTTGGCTGTGCAACCTTACAGGGGTGGTGTTACCGCAGGAAGTGAAGACAGTATTGGCATTGGGACCGAAATTCTGCATCAAACCGAATAAAAAAGACATTTCGGTGGCGAGATTACTAGCTGAACTCAACCAATATCTCAGTACCATGGAGGATAAACAGATGAGAGATATATTAACTGCTCGACTGACAAATGTGATCACGAATTTTTACCAGGAGTCCAACAGGATAGTGGATCAAATACAATCGGCATATAATACCACAAGATTGTTTTTAAAAGAACATCCTACCATAGTGGTGACTCAATCGGACAAAGGGAATGTAACAACAGTTATGTACAGGCACCAGTATCATGAATTGGCAATGTCTCTGTTGAATGATGAGAACAACTACATCAAGCTGAATAAAGATCCGAGTAACACTTACCAACAAAAAGCTAATAAATTAGTCAGTGATCTTAAATCTGAAAAACTAATAACGGATGAAGTAGCTAAATCTATGATGTTTTACCGCGGCACAGCTGGAAAATTTTATGGGCTCCCTAAAATACATAAGGAGGAATTATCATTAAGACCAATTGTTGCATCGATAGACTGTCCTAACACAGGTATAGCGAAATTTTTGAGGGAAATACTGACCAAGGCGTATAACACTAATAACTCGTATTACATCAGAGACTCTTTTGAATTTGCTGACTTCATAAATGATAGAATCATCCCTGAGGGTTTTGTCTTGGTGAGCTGGGATGTGATCTCCCTGTTTACTAACATCACGTTGGAAATAGCACTGTTGTGCATTGAGGAGTATTGGGATGATATCCAGAGATGTTGTGCTTTGAACAAGGATAACTTTGTTAGATTAGTGGGTTTTGTGTTTGATACAACAGTTTTTTCATATGACGGTGTGTTTTACAAACAAAAGAAGGACACCAATGGGCTCCATAGTTTCGCCCATTATAGCACAGTTCGTAGTAGATCTTGTGCTGAATAAAACATTGCCATCTTTTTCTTATCGGGTTCCATTTGTGAAAAAGTTTATGGACGATATTGTGGCCGCAGTTCCGGAGGATCAAGTACAGGCTTCTCTTGATACCCTCAATAGCTTCCATCGAAGAATTCAGTTTACCGTTGAGACCGAGACCGATAACTCGGTTCCCTTCTTGGATACGAGGGTAATCAGGGATGGTAACACACTACGAGCAGATTGGTACCGAAAGTCGATGGCATCAGGAAGGTACATCAACTTTGCTTCATATCACCCGTTGAGAATGAAAATTAACATCATAAAAATTTGAAAACACGAATTTTGAGAATCTCCATAATGTGTTTAAGGAAAAAATCTTCTCATTCTGAAGGATCTATTAATTAAGAATGGGTATCCAATCGGTCTAATCAAGAAATTAGTATTCAACACACCGAATGCGGTGCCACCAGTGTTGGAGGGAGATAGCGGTGACCCGATGGGACCGGGTGAGCAGCGTAGAACTGTGTACCTGACGCTACCGTACATGGAATCTCTAACACACAACATCTTGAGAATCTTACCGAGAGAGACGATTAAAATTGCAACAAGGAATGTGAAACCGGTTAAGTCTATATTTACTAACTTAAAGGACGAAGATAGTTTATTATCAAAATCTAATGTTATCTACAGTATTCCATGTAAAAGGTGTGATCAGGTGTACATAGGTCAAACGTCAACTAAATTGCAGCAAAGAATTACATTACATAAGAGTAATATTAGAACAGCAAAAAACTCTTGTGCATTGGCTCATCATGTGAACTCTGAGGATCATCATCCGGACTATGACAATATAAGCATCTTGGACACTGAACCCAGTTGGAGGAAACGCACTTTCATGGAAATGGTGAGAATAACACAATGTGATAATCCAATGAATTCGAGGAGGGACACTGAGTCTCTGAGCGGGGTGTATTCCTATTTGATATCTCTGGATAAAAGGAGATATGTGGCCAATAGTTCATTTTCGGATATCAATGAGTAGAGGGTTGGTGTAGCTAAGGGGAGGTGTCTGACTCGGGGTGAGGTTAGGATAGCAAGTAGTTTAAATTTTGTAGGAGTTTGTATAGTTTTTGGAAGTTTTAAAAAATGATGATATATTGTTATATTTTTTAAAAAAAGTAGAGTAACTGAGCTTTTAGATTTTGCAGTTTCATGTTTCATGGCCGGTTGTTATCTGCGGTTTTTGCTTGGAATAATTTAAGTAATGGCGATGTATTTTTGCGATGGTAGAGTTATTTTGAAATGTGTTTTTCGGAATCTGTTAAAAGAACGCAAAAAAAACCATTACCACTTCCACCACGGCGACAAATGGAACTTATGGGCCCTGAAAAGATTACAAGATTTTAGAAATTAAATACAATGTATGTAACCATCAAACCTCCTCATATTCCTATGTGTTTGCATCACATAGGAATGGTGCCGTGCCTCCTCCAGCCGAAGCCTGGCCATCTCCCTGTCGTGGAGATTTTGGTCGCGCTGTCTCTCCGTTTCAAGTCGCAATTGTTCAATTTGGTCGAACCTATCCACTGCGACTTGAAACGGAGTTTGGCTTGACCGCAATCTCCGACGCACAGGGGTTGCTGTATTTTGAGGCACGGCAGGGCGGAAGGACGACCGAGAAGTTGTAGTGTCCTCGGCAGACTGGCAGGGCGGCACTGGTTGAGTAGAGGGTGCTTCAGGGGTTGGTGATGGCAAACTATGAGCGATCACTGCCACGATACAAAAAAGGATATTAATTATTTATGAAATAGAGCATTTATTCATATTATGTACTTTTGTCCCTTACGTCTCTGGGATGCAGCAGCATCAAGAGCTCCTCTTGGGGGATGCTGCTGCTTGCCGTTTGTGGACCCTAAGAGAAGAGATATAGTTAATTGAAACGAATATCGTCATAAAAAACGTGGTTAAAATCAAGGTGATCAGCCTCTCTTGTGATGCGATTTCTTCAGTAATGAAGCATGCACTGTTAGTATTATTAATTATGTGAAGAATGGGATAGATAGGAAAAGCTAAATAAGATGATGTGTTAATTGTAAATTAAACAATATTTATGCAAAAATACTAAGAAACTAACATCGAAACCTCTCGTTTACTTGTTGGCCAGTAACGGCATTTATACCGATTACTGCCAACACTTTCTCTTCGAGATACGACAGCGGTTTTTGTCTCGATGGGCCACCACCAGTGCCCGAAGCTTCCCTCCTTGCCGGCAAACCCTTCTTTTTTGTTTTAGCCTTCCAGTCTGCCCACGCCTAATAATTAATACTCGTAAAAGGCAGAACATCATAGTATCTATATCTTTTAGAAAGTTTCAATAGTTAATGAAGCGTAGAAGCGTGGGGGAAACATGAGTGTGCATGAAGTTATTTTTTTAAAATGATCTTGATTTTACCTTCTTCCACTTCTCAGTACTTCTGACAGTACCTCCGCCCGTGTTGTTGAGGAGGCCCGTAAGTTCACCCCACAACCGGTCGCTCCTTATGCGCCCTTGGCTCCCCGGTTGTGGGTTGGATAAATCACCGTGGCTAAAAAAAATATATTATTCTCCTTAACAATGAACTTTATATTTTACAGTTCCATAAAATCGATTATAATATCGAATTGCTCCGGACTAGTTCTTCTTCGATTATTTTCCATACTACAGAAACAAGTGTTATATCAATAATGCTATCTACAAATCTTTATTTTCACCATATTCATAAATACATATTAAAAATTTTAATATATAAAAAATATATTTACTTACATTTTTGATAACCAAGCGTTGCTTCGTCCGGAGTCTTCTAGCGTCGTTTCCCGCGTAAAACCTAACGCTTCACTTTTTAAACACATAGAATATTTTTTGACATTTCCTTTCGACTAACATAGAATAGTACGGACGACTTTTCCATCACCACGATAGAACGAGCGTTTTACACGATCGCTTGCACTTGGCTACGAAGTTAGCGCTTTCCATCATCGCTGACGCGCAAGCGTTAACGATCGTAGAAAGAGAATAGAACCGTAGCGATTGGCACTTGGCTAGGCCTGCTGTTCATTACGATTTTCGGACGACCGGCTGTGGCATTGACTGGCTTTATGGCCATATCGTTTACATCTATTACAGCGAATTCGGCCTGTTGGCGCTTCTTTATCGGCAATTTTCTCAAAACGTTCTTTGTTATTTGTACGATGAGAATTTTTGCTAACGAACAAAGCTGTGGACGATGACGCGTTTTCCTGTCTATGAGAGTCGTATTCTTCTACGATTCTTACGCGTATCATCTCAGGATCTGGAAGTTCATCCCGTGATTCTATGGCAATCCGAAAATTTTCGTAACTTGACGGTAAACTATATAGTAACAATATTACTAGTATGTCGGGGTTGATTTCCACGTCTAAATTTTTAAGTTTATCTACCGCGTCGAAAAAATCAGAAACATGCGTTCGAACATCACTACCTTCGTTCATTTTTGTTGCGTAAGCCGTTTCAACAATGACGCTTTTCTAGCTGGCCCCTTCGATTGGTATATCGATTGCAATTTCAGCCAAACGTCTCGGGATGTGACGCATCCCTTTATTTGCTTAATTTCCGAAGAGCTTATTGATAATATAATGTCAGACTTAGCTTTCATATCCTTTTTCGTCCATGCAGTGATCTTGTCCTGATTGGCAGGAGCATCCTCTGGCTTGGCGTTGGTCCCGGACACAAAATCCCATTCGTCGTTTTTGATGAGGAGCGCTTCCATGTGAATTTTCCACGTGTCATAATTGTCTCTGGTGAGGGCATCAAAACGCATCACGTTCGCGGAATTCATCGTGAAGGAAACGGAAACCAAAGTTTAAGAAACAAACGAGCGACAAAGAAAAAATTGTCTTTTGAGGGAATCGATCGCGTAACGATTATTTTTATATTTTCGCAAACACGCTTCACTAACTCACTATGTGCCTGTGCCCATAACCTGTTGAAGGATAGTTCGGAAGGGTTGGTAATATGCGCGTGCGAATAATAAAACTTGCGGTAGTACTTGACGTGTCTATTGACTCTACTCGACTAACTATACGTAACGTAGCGAAAAGTGGGGATCGCCTGGATCTTCCTCGCAGTATTGGATCTTCAAAATTAAATAAATAAAAATCCACGAATTAATTATCCACGAATTAATTATCCACGAATCAAAAATATTTTTAAATTCCCACACTTTATAGGCAGGAAACCGTATTTTTTGTTAATAAATTAAATTTTTAATAAATTTATTAAATGAATAAAAATCCACGAATTAATTATCCACGAATTAAAAATATTTTTAAATCCTCACACTTTATAGGCAGGAAACCGTATTTTTTGTTAATAAATTAAATTTTTAATAAATTTATTAAATAAATAAAAATCCACGAATTAAAAATCCACGAATTAATTATCCACGAATTAGAAATATTTTTAAATCCTCACACTTCATAGGCAGGAAACCGTATTTTTTGTTAATAAATTAAATTTTTAATAAATTCATTAAATAAATAAAAATCAACGAATTAATTATCCACGAATTAAAAATATTTTTAAATCCTCACACTTTATAGGCAGGAAACCGTATTTTTTGTTAATAAATTGAATCATTGATGAATTTATTGAATAAATGAAAATCCACGAATTAATTATCCACGAATTAAAAATATTTTTAAATCCCCACACTTTATAGGCAGGAAACCGTATTTTTGTTAGAGTTGACGCGATTTGGATTCGAGCGCGGGATTAAAACATCCGTCTCTGAAGAGCATTTATTCACGACTAAAACTAAAGATAACAAATCTGCTCGAGGTGGTGGATCGCTCCCCAGACTGGCGCCTCGCGGTAGTTGCGCCAACACTCCCCCTCGATTCGAACATCTCGAGTGTAGTTTGCTCTAATGACGACTCCGGGTCATCCCCGAAAGGTTTACGCAGCTCTGTAGCTTCGTATTGGTTAGAGCCTTCGTCATCATGTCAGCTACGTTTTCTTCCGATGCGACGTGGCTGATCTTCAATTTCTTGTTCTGGAGAGCTTCGCGAACAAAGTGGTACCTCACGTCGATGTGTTTGGTCCTGGAGTGGAACAACGGGTTTTCGGCGAGTTTGAGTGCTCCCATGTTGTCCACGAACAGCGTTACTTCTGCGAGTTGATGAAGACCGAGTTCTTCAAGGAAGCTTTTCCAATATAGGCATTCTTTAGTGCCTTCGCTTAGAGACATGTATTCTGCTTCCGTGGACGAGAGTGCGACCGTCCTTTGTTTCCTAGATTCCCAATTTATGGGGCATCCGCTTAGGATTGTGACCATCCTGGAGTACGATCGCCGATCGTCTTGGCAGTTTCCCCAGTCGGAGTCGACGAAGCATTTTAATGCATGGTTGTTGGCCGTGTATGTGAGGCCTAGGTCCGGAGTTGCTTTTAGATACCTTAAGACTCTCTTTGCCGCTGTCCAGTGAGTTTTGTTGTACCGGCTGCTGAACTGACCGAGACAACTGGCGGCGTGGCTGATGTCAGGTCGAGTGCTTTGGGCTAGATACGTTAAGCAGCCTATTAGCTCTCGATACGGGACGTTTGCTTCTAGTTCTTCCGTGTTCGGTTCGTTCGATAATTTGACGTGGCAATCCAGTGGAGTGTGAACTGGCTTGGCGTCACTCATGTTAAAACGTTGTAGCAGGTCGGCGATGTAATTGGGTTGTGTCAGTGTTACACCGTTTGGTTCTACCTTTATGTTTATGCCGAGGCAATAAGTGGCTTTACCGAGATCTTTGACCTCAAAACGTTTTGATAACTCCTTTCCTAAGTTTTGTATTAATTTGGAGTTCTTCGATGCGGCGAGGATGTCGTCGACATATATGGCGATAAGTATTGTGTCTCCCCCTTCGACTTTATGATACAGACATGGGTCGATCTTTGAAGGAACGGCTCCAAATTGAAGAAGAGCTTCTTGAAGTTTAGAGTGCCATTGCCGTCCAGCCTGTTTCAGTCCGTATAGGGACTTTTGGAGTGAGCAAACTTTATCTCCTGAGTGTATTTGGGACAACATTTCCTTGGCCTGCCCGGTAATTTTCGGATGTTTGTTAGATTCAATTATGTCCTGAAGGGTTTCCTTCAGATACTTCGGCTGTTCCATATAAATTTTTTCGTTGAGATTTCCGTTCAGGTATGCTGTGGCGATGTCGAATTGCCTAATCTCCATGCCGAATTGAGCCGATAGTGCTGCGATGAGTCGCACTGTACTTAGTCGTGCAACTGGAGCGAACGTTTCGTGGTAATGGATGCCGGGTTTTGAGAAAACCCTGAGCGACTAAACGTGCCTTGCGACGATCTAGTGTACCGTCTGAACCGTATTTGTTACGAAGTACTATCCTGCTGCCGATAGTTTTGACCCCTCTAGGACGATCGACCAATTTCCAAGTTTGGTTCTTTATTATGGATTCGATTTCGTCCATTATTGCCTTACGCCATTCTTCGGCGTGTTCACTTGACAATGCAACTTTTGCAGGGATTTCGATTGTTGCGGCACCTGAAGCAAAGAAAATATCCTCCGCGGCTCCAGCACTTTGAAATAGTTTGCGCGGTCGTCCTGGTAAACCTGTTCTGATAAGTCTTGGTCTTCCACGGCCTCTGGTTGGTCGTTGATCCTCTTCTGGTGTTTCATCAATTTCGTTTTCGCGAGTGATTTGAGGATCCGTGTCCGAGCAACTTAATGTCGGGTCGGAGAAAAATTCGATCTCTTCACGTTCGGGTTTGTTTTTACCTGTGACTTCGACTTCACGCGAGTGGGGTAAGAAATCGTCAAAAATGTTGGTGCAGCGAGGAAGTTCGTCCGATTGTTCCGCCAAGAATTTAACGTCTCTTGATAAGATTACTTTTCGTTCGGTCGGTAACCAGATGCGATATCCTTTGGTTTCGTCCGAGTGACCTATGAAATAACCTTCCGAACATCGTGATTGAAATTTGTTTATGCCGGGTTTGCGATTTAGGCAATATACTTTTGAACCAAAAATGCGAAGATGGCTCACGTCGGGTGCCTTTCCGTGCCAAATTTCGTACGGGGTTTTTCTCGCAGACTTTTGCTAGGCATCTATTACGTATATAATTTGCCGCGTTTATCGCTTCTGCCCAAAAAGACGGCGGAAGATTTGCGTCGATCAAAAGACATCTGGCTGTTTCTATTGCTGCGATTTTACGCTCCGCGATTCCGTTTTGCTGCGGGTTGTACGGGACGGTGAGTCTGCGGGTAATTCCTCGCGATCTGAGGAAATGATCGAGTTTCGTGTTGACGAATTCCGTTCCGTTATCGGATTGGAGACATTTTACTTTTCGCGATTTTTGATTTTCCACGAGAGCGATGTATTCTTGCGTAGCTTTGAAAACTTCGTCTTTCGATTTTAGGAACCGAACTTCGCACCATCGCGAATGATCGTCAATAAATTCGACGAAATATTTCGATCCCGCATTCGATTCTGTTCGCATTGGGCCGCAAACGTCCGCGTGTACGATATCGAGAATGTTTGATACGCGCACTGACATCTTCGGGAATGGCGCGCGATTCATTTTCCCTTTATACATATTTCGCACTCGGACGTGTCGCCCAAAGTTTTACGCGAAAGTCCTTTAATGGTTCCGTTCCGCACAGCTTCGCGAAGGTCCGCGAAATTTAAATGTCCCATTCTACGGTGCCACGATGACGTTTCGCTTTTCTTCATTGAACGCGATTCGACTGTTGTGTTCGCGGATTCGTCTCGCGCATGAACGATATAGAGTCCGTTTACTTTATTTGCCGTTAAAACTGTTTTTCCGGACGCGGTCAAAACGGTAGCTCCGCGATTGTCAAAAACGACTTTCATACCGTTTTCGGTTATTTTTCCGACGGAAAGAAGATTCTTGCGAAGATCGGGTACAAAATATGCCTTATTTAAAAATACCTTGTGAGTTGAACCGCGAACATCTGCGTCGAAAGATACCTTCCTTCCGCGACGCTCGAGATTGCATCGTTGTTCGCCAAGTTTATCGTTACTCGTTTCGAGGAATCGCTGCTCTCGAATAACTCGGGCTGTTTACAAAGATGGCTTGTGGCGCCGCTGTCCAGATAAAATTCGCTCCTTGATTCGGCGGCGGCGTCTTTGTCGGTAGCGGCCATCGAAAACTCGTCCTTGGAGTGCGTCGGTTGACTGCGGCACTGGTCGCTTTTATGACCGAAACGTTTGCATTTATTGCACCTTATCCTTTCCTTTCGTTTCCATGAGTCGGACCCTTTGTTCGATTGATTGTTTTGATGTCGCGGATTCTTTCCCGCAAAATAAGCTGTTGATGACGCAATTGCGTCATATTCTTCCACGATTTTAATTCGTAGAGCTTCCGGTTCGGGGAGTTCGTCACGTGATTCGATCGCGACGCGGAAATTTTCGTAGGATTCTGGTAAACTGTATAGCAATAGTATTACCAACACGTCTGGATTAATTTCGACGTCCAAATCTCTCAATCTGTCGATGACGTCGAAGAATTGTTCCACATGTTCACGAACGTTATCTGATTCGGTTATTTTGTGTTGCGTGAGACGCTTTAGTAGAGCGGCCTTTTGGCCGGACCCTGGATTGGTACGTAGCTTCAAGTTTTAACCATACATCTCGCGCCGTTGTGCAACCTTTTATCTGTTTTATTTCCGTGGAGCTAATTGATAGGATTATAGTCGATTTTGCTTTGTTATCGAATCTTGTCCACGTTTCGATATTGTCTTCGCTTGACGGGTCGTTCGTTCGGGCCGGTTTCTTCGTTTTTCCGGATACGAAATCCCACTCGTCGTTTTTGACGAGGAGGGCCTCCATGTGTATCTTCCACGTGTCGTAGTTATCTCGTCCGAGCTGTTCGATACGCATAACACTCGCGGAAGTCATGGTTTTAACGTCGGAAGAAGAAACACAAAAATAAAACAAAATTTTTGGATCCGAAAACAAACGAGTTTATCACACGCTTCACTGCTTACGATACTGGGCTCAGAACCTGTTAGAGTTGACGCGATTTGGATTCGAGCGCGGGATTAAAACATCCGTCTCTGAAGAGCATTTATTCACGACTAAAACTAAAGATAACAAATCTGCTCGAGGTGGTGGATCGCTCCCAGACTGGCGCCTCGCGGTAGTTGCGCCAACAGAATTAATTATCCACGAATTAAAAATATTTTTAAATCTTCACACTTTATAGGCAGGAAATCGTATTTTTTCGTTAATAAATTAAATTTTCAATAAATTTATTAAATAAATAAAAATCCACGAATTAATTATCCACGAATTAATTATCCACGAATTAAAAATATTTTTAAATCCCCAAATTTTATAGGCAGGAAACCGTATTTTTTTGTTAATAAATTAAATTTTTCATAAATTTATTGAATAAATAAAAATCCACGAATTAATTATCCACGAATTGATTATCCACGAATTAAAAATATTTTTAAATCTCCACACTTTATAGGCAGGAAACCGTATTTTTTTGTTAATAAATTAAATTTTTGATAAATTTATTGAATGAATAGAAAGCCACGAATTAAAAATCCACGAATTAATGATCCACGAATTAAAGATATTTTTAAATCCCCACAATTTATAGGCGGGAAACCGTATTTTTTTGTTAATAAATTAAATTTTTAATAAATTTATTAAATGAATAAAAATCCACGAATTAATTATCCACGAATTAATTATCCACGAATTAATTATCCACAAATTGAAAATATTTTTAAATCCTCAAACTTTATAGGCAGGGAACCGTATTTTTTTGTTAATAAATTAAATTATTTATAAATTTATTGAATAAATAAAAATCCACGAATTAATTATCCACGAATTGATTATCCACGAATTAAAAATATTTTTAAATCCCCACACTTTATAGGCAGAAAACCGTATTTTTCTGTTAATAAATTAAATTTTTAATAAATTTATTGAATAAATAAAAATCCACGAGTTAAGAATATTTTTAAATCCTCACACTTCATAGGCAGGAAACCGTATTTTTTTGTTAATAAATTAAATTTTTAATAAATTTATTGAATAAATGAAAATCCACGAATTAATTATCCACGAATTAAAACTATTTTTAAATCCCCAAACTCCATAGGCAGGAAACCGTATTTTTCTGTTAATAAATTAAATTTTCAATGAATTTATTGAATAAATAAGAATCCACGAATTGAAAATCCACGAATTAATTATCCACGAATTAAAAATATTTTTAAATCCTCACACTTCATAGGCAGGAAGCCGTATTTTTTTGTTAATAAATTCAATTTTAAATAAATTTATTGAATAAATAAGAATCCACGAATTAATTATCCACGAATTAAAAATATTTTCAAATCCCCACACTTCATAGGCAGGAAACCGTATTTTTTGTTAATAAATTAAATTTTTAATAAATTTATTAAATGAATGGAAATCCACGAATTAATCATCCACGAATTAATTATCCACGAATTAACTATCCACGAATTAATTATCCACGAATTAAAAAAATTTTTAAATCCCCACACTTTATAGGCAGGAAACCGTATTTTTTTTTAATAAATTAAATTTTCAATAAATTTATCAAATAAATAAAAATCCACGAATTAATTATCCACGAATTAAAAATATTTTTAAATCCTTACACTCCATAGGCAGGAAACCGTATTTTTTTGTTGATAAATTAAATGTTTAATAAATTTATTGAATGAATAAAACTCCACGAATTAATTATCCACGAATTAAAAATATTTTTGAATCCCCACACTTCATAGGCAGGAAACCGTATTTTTTTGTTAATAAATAAAATTTTTGATGAATTTATTAAATGAATAAAAATCCACGAATTAATTATCCACGAATTAAAAATATTTTTAAATCTTCACACTTTATAGGCAGGAAATCGTATTTTTTCGTTAATAAATTAAATTTTCAATAAATTTATTAAATAAATAAAAATCCACGAATTAATTATCCACGAATTAAAAATATTTTTAAATCCCCAAATTTTATAGGCAGGAAACCGTATTTTTTGTTAATAAATTAAATTTTTTATAAATTTATTGAATAAATAAAAATCCACGAATTAATTATCCACGAATTGATTATCCACGAATTAAAAATATTTTTAAATCCCCACACTTTATAGGCAGGAAACCGTATTTTTTTGTTAATAAATTAAATTTTTAATAAATTTATTGAATAAATAAAAATCCACGAATTAAAAATATTTTTAAATCCTCACACTTCATAGGCAGGAAACCGTATTTTTTTGTTAATAAATTAAATTTTTAATAAATTTATTGAATAAATGAAAATCCACGAATTAATTATCCACGAATTAAAACTATTTTTAAATCCCCAAACTTTATAGGCAGGAAACCGTATTTTTTGTTAATAAATTAAATTTTCAATAAATTTATTGAATAAATAAGAATCCACGAATTGAAAATCAACGAATTAATTATCCACGAATTGAAAATATTTTTAAATCCTCACACTTCATAGGCAGGAAGCCGTATTTTTTTGTTAATAAATTCAATTTTAAATAAATTTATTGAATAAATAAGAATCCACGAATTAATTATCCACGAATTAATTATCCACGAATTAAAAATATTTTCAAATCCCCACACTTCATAGGCAGGAAACCGTATTTTTTGTTAATAAATTAAATTTTTAATAAATTTATTAAATGAATAAAAATCCACGAATTAATCATCCACGAATTAATTATCCACGAATTAACTATCCACGAATTAATTATCCACGAATTGAAAAAATTTTTTAATCCCCACACTTTATAGGCAGGAAACCGTATTTTTTTTTAATAAATTAAATTTTCAATGAATTTATCAAATAAATAAAAATCCACGGATTAAAAATCCACGAATTAATTATCCACGAATTAAAAATATTTTTAAATCCTCACACTTCATAGGCAGGAAACCGTATTTTTTCGTTAATAAATTAAATTTTTAATAAATTTATTAAATAAATAAAAATCCACGAATTAATTATCCACGAATTAAAAATATTTTTAAATCCTCACACTTCATAGGCAGGAAACCGTATTTTTTTGTTAATAAATTAATTTTTTAATAAATTTATTAAATCAATTAAAATCCACGAAATAATTATCCACGAATTAATTATCCACGAATTAAAAATATTCTTGAATCCCCACACTTCATAGGCAGGAAACCGTATTTTTTTGTTAATAAATTAAATTTTTGATAAATTTATTAAATGAATAAAAATCCGCGAATTAATTATACTCGAAATAATTATCCACGAATTAATTATCCACGAATTAAAAATATTCTTGAATCCCCACACTTCATAGGCAGGAAACCGTATTTTTTTGTTAATAAATTAAATTTTTGATAAATTTATTAAATGAATAAAAATCCGCGAATTAATTATACTCGAATTAATTATCCACGAATTAATTATCCACGAATCAAAAATATTTTTAAATCCCCACACTTTATAGGCAGCAAATCGTATTTTTTTTTGATAAATTAAATTTTTAATAAACTTATTGAATAAATAAAAATCCACGAATTAATTATCCACGAATTAAGAATATTTTTAAATCCCCACACTTTATAGGCAGGAAACCGTATTTTTTGTTAATAAATTAAATTTTTAATAAATTTATCAAATAAATAAAAATCCACGAATTAATTATCCACGAATTAAAAATATTTTTGAATCCCCACACTTTATAGGCAGGAAACCGTATTTTTTGTTAATAAATTAAATCTTTAATAAATTCATTAAATAAATAAAAATCCACGAATTGATTATCTACGAATTGGAAAAACTCAAATACTCTTAAATCCCCACACTTTATAGGTAGGAAACCTTTTTTTTTTTAATAAATTAAACTTTTAATAAATTTATTGAATAAATAAAAATCCACGAACTAATTATCCACGAATTAATTATCCACGAATTAAAAATATTTTTAAATCCCCACACTTTATAGGTAGGAAACCGTATTTTTTCTTAATAAATTAAACTTTTAATAAATTTATTGAATAAATAAAAATCCACGAACTAATTATCCACGAATTAAAAATATTCTTAAATCCCCACACTTTATAGGCAGGAAACCGTATTTTTCCTAATAAATTAAACTTTTAATATATTTATTGAATAAATAAAAATCCACGAACTAATTATCAACGAATTAATTAGCCACGAATTAAAAATATTTTCAAATCCCCACACTTTATAGGCAGGAAACCGTATTTTTTTGTTAATGAATTAAATCTTTCATAAATTTATTAAATAAATGAAAATCCACGAATTGATCATCCACGAATTGAAAAAATTTTTAAATCCCCACACTTTATAGGCAGGAAACCGTATTTTTTTGTTAATAAATTAAATTTTTGATAAATTTATTGAATAAATAGAAAGCCACGAATTAAAAATCCACGAATTAATGATCCACGAATTGAAAATTTTTTAAATCCCCACAATTTATAGGCGGGAAACCGTATTTTTTTGTTAATAAATTAAATTTTTAATAAATTTATTAAATGAATAAAAATCCACGAATTAATTATCCACGAATTAATTATCCACGAATTAATTATCCACAAATTGAAAATATTTTTAAATCCTCAAACTTTATAGGCAGGAAACCGTATTTTTTGTTAATAAATTAAATTTTTAATAAATTTATTAAATGAATAAAAATCCACGAATTAATCATCCACGAATTAATTATCCACGAATTAACTATCCACGAATTAATTATCCACGAATTGAAAAAATTTTTAAATCCCCACACTTTATAGGCAGGAAACCGTATTTTTTTTTTAATAAATTAAATTTTCAATAAATTTATCAAATAAATAAAAATCCACGAATTAATTATCCACGAATTAAAAATATTTTTAAATCCTCACACTTCATAGGCAGGAAACCGTATTTTTTTGTTGATAAATTAAATGTTTAATAAATTTATTAAATGAATAAAACTCCACGAATTAATTATCCACGAATTAAAAATATTTTTGAATCCCCACACTTCATAGGCAGGAAACCGTATTTTTTTGTTAATAAATAAAATTTTTGATGAATTTATTAAATGAATAAAAATCCACGAATTAATTATCCACGAATTAAAAATATTTTTAAATCTTCACACTTTATAGGCAGGAAACCGTATTTTTCGTTAATAAATTAAATTTTCAATAAATTTATTAAATAAATAAAAACGAATTAATTATCCACGAATTAATTATCCACGAATTAAAAATATTTTTAAATCCCCACACTTTATAGGCAGGAAACCGTATTTTTGTTAATAAATTAAATTTTTATAAATTTATTGAATAAATAAAAATCCACGAATTAATTATCCACGAATTGATTATCCACGAATTAAAAATATTTTTAAATCCCCACACTTTATAGGCAGGAAACCGTATTTTTTTGTTAATAAATTAAATTTTTAATAAATTTATTGAATAAATAAAACTCCACGAATTAAAAATCCACGAATTAATTATCCACGAATTAAAAATATTTTTAAATCCTCACACTTCATAGGCAGGAAACCGTATTTTTTTGTTAATAAATTAAATTTTTTATAAATTTATTGAATAAATCAAAATCCACGAATTAATTATCCACGAACTAATTATCCACGAATTAATTATCCACGAATTAAAAATATTTTTAAATCCCCAAACTCCATAGGCAGGAAACCGTATTTTTTTGTTAATAAACTAAATTTTGAATAAATTTATTGAATAAATAAAAATCCACGAATTAATTATCCACGAATTGATTATCCACGAATTAAAAATATTTTTAAATCCCCACACTTTATAGGCAGGAAACCGTATTTTTCTGTTAATAAATTAAATTTTTAATAAATTTATTGAATAAATAAAAATCCACGAATTAAAAATCCACGAATTAATTATCCACGAATTAAAAATATTTTTAATCCCCAAACTCCATAGGCAGGAAACCGTATTTTTTCGTTAATAAATTAAATTTTTAATAAATTTATTGAATAAATAAAAATCCACGAATTAATTAGCCACGAATTAAAAAAATTTTCAAATCCCCACACTTTATAGGCAGGAAACCGTATTTTTTTTTAATAAATTAAATTTTCAAAAAATTTATCAAATATATAAAAATCCACGAATTAAAAATCCACGAATTAATTATCCACGAATTAAAAATATTTTTAAATCCTCACACTTCATAGGCAGGAAACCGTATTTTTTTGTTGATAAATCAAATGTTTAATAAATTTATTAAATGAATAAAAATCCACGAATTAATTATCCACGAATTAATTATCCACGAATTAAAAATATTTTTAAATCCCCACACTTCAGAGGGAGGAAACCGTATTTTTTTGTTAATAAATAAAATTTTTGATGAATTTATTAAATGAATAAAAATCCACGAATTAATTATCCACGAATTAAAAATATTTTTAAATCCCCACACTTTATAGGCAGGAAACCGTATTTTTTCGTTGATGAATTAAATTTTTAATAAATTCATTAAATAAATAAAAATCCACGAATTAATTATCCACGAATTAATTATCCACAAATTAAAAATATTTTCAAATCCCCGCACTTTATAGGCAGAAATTCGTATTTTTTCGTTAATAAATTGAATTTTGAGTAAATTTATTAAATAAATAAAAATCCACGAATTAATTATCCACGAATTAAAAAAATTTTTAAATCCCCACACTTCATAGGCAGGAAACCGTATTTTTTTGTTAATAAATTAAATTTTTTATAAATTTATTGAATAAATCAAAATCCACGAATTAATTATCCACGAATTAAAAATATTTTTAAATCCTCACACTTCATAGGCAGGAAACCGTATTTTTTTGTTAATAAATTAAATTTTGTATAAATTTATTGAATAAATCAAAATCCACGAATTACTTATCCACGAATTAATTATCCACGAATTGAAAATATTTTTAAATCCCCAAACTCCATAGGCAGGAAACCGTATTTTTTTGTTAATAAATTAAATTTTGAATAAATTTATTGAATAAATAAAAATCCACGAATTAATTATCCACGAATTAATTATCCACGAATTAAAAATATTTTCAAATCCCCACACTTCATAGGCAGGAAACCGTATTTTTTGTTAATGAATTAAATTTTTAATAAATTTATTAAATGAATAAAAATCCACGAATTAATTATCCACGAATAAACTATCCACGAATTAATTATCCACGAATTAAAAATATTTTTAAATCTCCACACTTTATAGGCAGGAAACCGTATTTTTTCGTTAATAAATTAAATTTTTAATAAATTTATTGAATGAATAAAAATCCACGAATTAATTATCCACGAATTAAAAAAACTTTTAAATCCCCACACTTTATAGGCAGGAAACCGTATTTTTTTTTAATAAATTAAATTTTCAATAAATTTATCAAATATATAAAAATCCACGAATTAAAAATCCACGAATCAATTATCCACGAATTAAAAATATTTTTAAATCCTCACACTTCATAGGCAGGAAACCGTATTTTTTTGTTGATAAATTAAATGTTTAATAAATTTATTAAATGAATAAAAATCCACGAATTAATTATCCACGAATTAATTATCCACGAATTAAAAATATTTTTAAATCCCAACACTTTATAGGCAGGAAACCGTATTTTTTTGTTAATAAATTAAATTTTTAATAAATTTATTAAATAAATGAAAATCCACGAATTAATTATCCACGAATTAAAAATATTTTTAAATCCCCACACTTTATAGGCAGAAAACCGTATTTTTTTGTTAATAAATTAAATTTTTAATAAATTTATTAAATAAATAAAAATCCACGAATTAATTTTCCACGAATTAAAAACCAAACAGTACAAAGAATAAAAACAGCTGTTTCTTCGTTCCTATCGCAGACACACCGACGTATCCAAGGTTACCATAGCACAATTATAAGAGATTCTATAATCGGTCGTTCAAAATGGAGAAAAAATGAAAACATCTGTTACTTCGTTTCTATCGAAGATACAGAGACATATGATACCTCATTGGAAAGGTCTTTTCAGTGCCCTCACGTCGGTGTACTAACGGTCACCATAACACAATTATTAGAAATTCTTCGCTCCTATTGCAATTAGAGCGACGCATGATACCTCATTGGAAAGGTCTTTTCAGTACCCGCACAACGGTGTATCAAATGTTACCATAGCACGACTATAAGAGATTCTTTAATCGGTCGTTCAAAATGTAAAAAAAATGAAAACAGCTGTTTCTTCGTTCCTCTCGCAGATGCAGCGACATATGATACCTCATTGGGAAGGCCTTCTCAGTGCCCGAACAAAGGTTGATCAACAGTTAACATAACACGTTTGTTAGATATGTTATGAACGATCATTCAAAATCCACAAGAAATGAAAACAGCTTATTCTTCGTTCCTTTCGCAGATGAATCGACGTGTCATACCTCATTGGAATGGCCTCTCCAGTGTCCGAACCAACACAACTAGTAGAGGTTTTATGATCGGTCAGTCAAAATGCACAAAAAATTAAAACAGCTGTTTCTTCGTTCTTATCGCAGATACAGCAACGCATGATACCTTATAGGTAAGGCCTTTTCAGTTTCCTCACAAAGGTGGATCAACGGTTACTGTAGCACGATTAATAGAGATTTTATGATCTATCGTTCAGAACCCACAAAAAATGAAAACAGCTGTTTCGTCGTTCCTAACGCAAGTACTGCGACGTATGATACTTCATAGGAAAGGCCTTTTCAGTGCCCGCACAACGGTGTATCAACGGTTACCATGGCATGATTGTTAGAGATTCTGCGATCGTTCATTCAAAATGCACGAAAAATGAAAACAGCTGTTTCGTCGTTCCTATCGCAGATACTGCGACGAATGATACCTCATTGGAAAGCCCATTTCAGTGCCGGCACAAACGCGTATCAACAGATATCATAGCAGGGATATCAGAGATTTTATGATAAGTCGTTCAAAATGCACAAAAAATGAAAACAGCTGTTTCTTCGTTCCTATCGCAGATACAGCAACGTATGATACCTCATTGGGAAGGACTTTTCCGTGCCCGCACAACCGCGTACCAACGGTTACCATAACGCGATTATTAGAGATTTTATGATCTATCGTTCAAAATCCATAAAAAATGAGAACAGCTGTTTCGTCGTTCCTATCGCAGATACTGCAACGTATGATACATCATTGGAAAGGTATTTCAGTACCCGCACAACGGTGTATTCAAGATTACCATAGCACAATTATTAGAGATTCCATAATCGGTCGTTCAAAATGCAGAAAAAATGAAAACAGCTGTTACTTTGTTCCTATCGAAGATACAGAGACATATGATACCTCATTGGAAAGGCCTTTTCAGTGCCCTCACGTCGGTGTACCAACGGTCTCCATAACACAATTATTAGAAATTCTTCGCTCCTATTGCACATACAGCAACGTATGATCATTGGAAAGGACTTTTCAGTACCTGCACAACAGTATATCAAATTTTACCATAGCACAGTTATAAGAGATTTTTTATTCGGTCGTTCAAAATGCACAAAAAATGAAAACAGCTGTTTCTTCGTTCCTATCGCAGATAGAGAGACATATGATACCTCATTGGAAAGGCCATATCAGAGCCCTCACAACGGTATACTAACGGTCACCATAACACAATTATTAGAGATTCTTCGCTCCTATTGCAAATACAGCGACATCTACAGAGACGTATGATACCTCATTGGAAAGGCCTCTTCAGTGCCCTCACGTCGGTGTACCAACGGTCACCATAACACAATTATTAGAAATTCTTCGCTCCCATTGCAGATACAGCAACGTAAGATACCTCATTGGAAAGGACTTTTCAGTATCCGCACAACGGTGTATCAAATTTTACCATAGCACGGTTATAAGAGATTCTTTAATCGGTCGTTCAAAATGCACAAAAAATGTTTCTTCGGTCCTATCGCAGATAAAGCGACATATGATAACTCATTGGAAAGGCCTTATCAGAGCCCTCACAACGGTATACTAACGGTCACCATAACACAATTATTAGAGATTCTTCGCTCCTATTGCAAATACAGCGACAGCAACAGAGACGTATGATACCTCATTGGAAAGGCCTTTCCAGTGCCCGCACAACGGTGTATCAACGATTACGATAGCATGATTATTAGAGATTCTATGATCAGTCATTCAAGATGCACAAAAAATGAAAACAGCTGCTTCTTCAATCTTATCTCAGATACAGAGACGTATGATACCTCATAAGAAAGGAGTTTTCAATAAACGCACAACGATGTATCAACGGTTAACATAACACGATTATTAGAGATTTTATGATCTATCGTTCAAAATTCACAAAGAATGAAAACAGCTGTTTCGTCGTTCCTATCGCAGCTACTGCGACGTTTGATACCTCATTGGAAATGCCTTTTCTGCCCGCAGAACGGTGTATCAACGGATACCATAGCACGATTATTAGAGATTTTATGATCAGTCGTTCAAAATGCACAAAAAATGAAAACAGCTGTTCCTTCGTTCTTATCGCAGATACAGCGACGTATGATACCTTATTAGAAAGGACTTTTCAATACATGCACAACGATGTATCAACGGTTGCCATAACTCGATTATTAGAGACTTTATATCGGTCGTTCAAAATTCACGAAGAATTAAAACAGCTGTTTCGTCGTTTCTCTAATAATCGTGTTTTGGTAACCGTTGTCCCACATTTGTGCGGGAACTGAAAAGTTCTTCCCAATGACGTATCATACGTCATTGTATCTGCGATAGGAACGAAGAAACAGCTATTTTCATTTTTTATGGATTTTGAACGATAGATCATAAAATCTCTGATAATCGTTTTGGGGTAACCGTTGTTCCACCCTTGTGCGGGCACTGAAAAGTTCTTTCTAATGAGGTATCATAGTTGCTGTATCTGCGATAGGAACGAAGAATTAGCTGTTTTCATTTTTTCTGCATTTTGAACGACTGATCAAAAAATCTCTAATAAGCGTGCTATGGTATCTGTTGATACACGGTTGTGCGGGCACTGAAGAGGCCTTTCCAATGAGGTATCATTCGTTGCAGTGTCTGCGATAGAAACGACGAAACAGCTGTTTTCATTTTTCTTGGATTTTGAACGACCGATCATAAAATCTCTACTAATTATGCTATGGTATCCTTTGATACACCATTGGTTCGGGCACTGAAAAGGCCATTCTAACGTCGATTCATCTACGATAGGAACGAAGAATAAGCTGTTTTCATTTCTTGTAGATTCTGAATGATCGATCATAAAATCTCTAATAATCGTGTTATGTTAACCGTTGATCCACTTTTGTGCGGGCACTGAAAAGGCCTTACCAATGAGTTATTATACGTCGCTTCAACGGTCGCTGTATTTGCAACAGGAGCGAAGAATCTCTAATAATTTTGAATGGTGACCGTTGGTACACCGTTGTGAGGGCACAGAAAAGGCCTTTCCAATGAGGTTTCATACGTCTCTCTAGCTGTCGCTGTATTTGCAATAGAAGCAGAGAATCTCTAATAATCGTGTCATGGTGACAGTTAGTATACCATTGTGCGGTCACTGAAAAGGCCTTTCCAATGAGGTATCATTCGTTGCAGTGTCTGCGATAGAAACGACGAAACAGCTGTTTTCATTTTTCTTGGATTTTGAACGATAGATCATGAAATCTGTAATGATCTTGTTATGGTTACCGTTGATCCACCTTTGTTCAAGCACTGAAAATTCCTTTCCAATGAGGTATCATACGTCGCTGTATTTGCAATAAGAATGAAGAACCAGCTGTTTTCATTCTTTGTGAATTTTGAACGACCGATCATAAAATCTCTAATAATCATGTTATGGTAACCGTCGATACATCGTTGTGCGTGTATTGAAAAGTTCTTTTCAATGAGGTATCATACCTCGCTGTGTCTGCGATACGAACGAAGGAACAGCTGTTTTCATACTTTGTGAATTTTAAACGACCGCTCATAGAATCTCTAATAATCGTGTTATGGTAACCGTTGATACACTGTTGTGCGGGCACTAAAGAGGCCTTTCCAATGAGGTATCATACGTCGCAGTACCTGCGATAGGAACGACGGAACAGCTGTTTTCATTTTTCGTGGATTTTGAAATCTCTAATAATCGTGCTATGGTATTTGTTGATCCACCTTTGTAAGGGCAATGACAAGGCCTCACCAATGAGGTATCATGCGTCGCTCTATCTGCGATAAGAACGAAGAAACAGCTGTTATAATTTTTTGTGCATTTTGAACGACCGATCATAAAATCTCTACTAATTGTGCTATGGTGTCCGTTGATACACCGTTGGTTCGGGCACTGGAAAGGCCATTCCAATGAGGTATGACACGTCGATTTATCTGCGATAGGAATGAAGAATAAGCTGTTTTCATTCCTTGTGGATTTTGAACGATCGATCATAAAATCTCTAATAATCGTGTTATGTTAACCGTTGATCCACCTTTGTACGGCCACTGAAAAGGCCCTACCAATGAGGTATTATACGTCGCTTCAACTGTCGCTGTATTTGCAACAGGAGCGAAGAATCTCTGATAATTTTGAATGGTGACCGTCGGTATACCGTTGTGAGGGCACTGAAAAGGCCTTTCCAATGAGGTATCATACGTCTCTGTAGCTTTCGCTGTATTTGCGATAAGAACGGAGAGCCAGCTGTTTTCATTCTTTGTGAATTTTCAACGACCGATCATGAAATCTCGAATGATTGTGTTATGGTAACCGTTGATACATCGTTGTGCGTGTATTGAAAGTACTTTACAATGAGGTATCACACGTCGCTGTATTTGCAATAGTAGCGAAGAATTTCTAATAATTGTGTTATGGTGGCCATTAGTACACCGACGTGAGGGCACTGAAACGACCTTTCCCATGAGGTATCATATGTCTCTGGATCTTCGATAGGAACGAACAAACAGCTGTTTTAATTGTTTGTGCATTTTGAACGACCTATTATAGAATCTCTTATAATTGTGCTATGGTTACCTTAGATACACCGTTGTACGGGCAGTGAAATACCTTTCCAATGATGTATCATACGTCGATGTATCTGCGATAGGAAAAAAGAAACAACTGTTTCTATTCTCTGTGCATTTTGAACGACTGATCATAAAATCTCTAATAATCATGCTATGGTATCCGATGATACACCGTTGTGCGGGCACTGAAAAGGCATTTTCAATGAGGTATCATACGTCGCAGTATCTGCAATAGGAACGACGAAAAAGCTGTTTACATTTTTTGTGGACTTTGGACGATAGATCATAAAATCTCTTATAATCGTGTTATGGTAACCATTGATCCACCCTTCTGCGGGCACTGTGAAGTCCTTTCCAATGAGGTATCATACGTCGCTGTATCTGCAATAGGAACGAAGAAACAGCTGTTTTATTTTTTGTGCATTTTGAACGACTGATCATAAAATCTCTAACAATCGTGCTATGGTATCTGTTGATACACCGTTGTGCGGGCACTGAAAAGTCCTTTTCAATGAGGTATCATACGTCGCTGTATCTGCGATAAGAACGGAGAACCAGCTGGTTTCATTTTTCGTGCATCTTGAATGACCGATCATCGAATCTCTAATAATCATGTTATGGTAACCGTTGATACACCGTTGTGCGGGCACTGAAAAGTCCTTTCCAATGAGGTATCATACGTCGCTGTATTTGCAATAGTAGCGAAGAATTTCTAATAATTGTGTTATGGTGGCCATTAGTACACCGACGTGAGGGCACTGAAACGACCTTTCCCATGAGGTATCATATGTCTCTGGATCTTCGATAGGAACGAACAAACAGCTGTTTTAATTTTTTGTGCATTTTGAACGGCCTATTATAGAATCTCTTATAATTGTGCTATGGTTACCTTAGATACACCGTTGTACGGGCAGTGAAATACCTTTCCAATGATGTATCATACGTCGATGTATCTGCGATAGGAAAAAAGAAACAACTGTTTTCATCTTTTGTGCATTTTGAACGACTGATCATAAAATCTCTAATAATCGTGCTATGGTATCTGTTGATACACCGTTGTGCGGGTATTGGAAAGTCTTTTCAAAGAGGTATGATACGTCGATTCATCTGCGATTGGAACGAAGAATAAGCTGTTTTCAATTCTTGTGGATTTTGAACGATCGATCATAAAATCTCTGATAATTGTGTTATGTTAACCGTTGATCCACCTTTGTGCGGGCACTGAAAAGGCCTTTCAAATGAGGTATCATACGTCGCTTCAACTGTCGGTATATGTGCAACAGGAGCGAAGAATCTCTAATAATTTTGAATGCTGACCGTCGGTACACCGTTGTGCGGCACTGAAAAGGCCTTTCCAATGAGGTATCATACGTCTCTGTAGCTTTCGCTGTATTTGCAATAAGAGCGAAGAATCTCTAATGATTGTGTTATGGTGACTGTTAGTTACCGTTGTGAGGGCACTGATAAGGCCTTTCCAATGAGGTATTATATATCGCTGTATCTGCAATAGGAACGAAGAAACAGATGTTTTCATTTTTTGTGCATTTTGAACGACCGATTATAGAATCTCCTATAATCGTGCTGTGGTAACATTTGATTATGTTGTATGTATTTGATTATGGCAGGATGTGCCTCTAATTCTTTTCTACGATCCTTATATTTCGGGTGTATACATTCTACAATTTCTTATGGTTTGCTGGCCTGGGGACATGCAACTTCTGTGGGATGCATATTTGCCTTACAAAGGAGAGGAGTTAGAATCATTGCTAGATTAGATTATAGGGCTGACTGCAGAGACGCTTACCAACGATTTGAGATCCTGACTGTCCCGTCGTTATACATTTTCTTGTGTTTACTTCATGTTAGGCAGAATTTGGCTTCCTATGTGACTCACAGTGACATTCATTCGTATCCCACCAGATATAGATATAATATTTGCGCAGACTATCATCGAATTAATAGGATGAAAATTGGGAAAACCTACTATGGCCCTAAGTTTATCAATATGTTGCCACCTGGAGTCAGATTATTGGGATGTGAAAGATTTAGAAATGTTATATATAAATATTTGTTGAAAAAGTGCTGTTATTCAATTCAAGAATTTATTATACATAGATGAACACATGTTAATGTATTAATATGTGATATTAATATAGGATAGATTTCAAATTACTTATGTTAAACCGATTTGGTAATGACATTAAATAAATAAATGAATAAATAAATAAATAGATACACCGTTGTGCAGCTACTGAAAAGACCTTTCCAATGAGGTATCATACAGTGCTGTATTCGCAATACGAGCGAGAAATTTCTAATGGTTGTGTTATGGTGACCGTTGGTACACCCACTTGAGGGCACTGAAAATGCTTTTCCAATGAGGTATCATATGTCTCTGTATCTTCCATAGTAACGAAGTAACAGCAGTTTTCATTTTTTGTGCATTTTGAACGACCGATTATACAATCTCTAAAAATTGTGCTATGGTAACCTTGGATACACCGTTGTGCGGTTAGTGAAATACCTTTCCAATGGTTTATCATACGTCGTTGTATCTGCCATAGGAACGAAGACACAGCTGTTTTTATTCTTTGTGCATTTTGAACGACTGATCATGAAATCTCTAATAATCGTGCTATGGTTTACGTTGATACACCGTTGTGCGGGCACTGAAAAAGCCTTTCCAATAAGGTATCATTCGTCGCAGTATCTGCGATAGGAACGACGAAACAGTTGTTTTCATTTTTTGTGGATTTTGAACGATCGATCATAAAATCTCTGATAATTGTGTTATGGTAACCGTTGATCCACCTTTTTGCGGGCACTGAAAAGGCCTCACAAATGAGGTATCATACGTCGCTTCAACTGTCGCTATATTTGCAACAGGAGCGAAGAATCTCTAATAATTTTGAATGGTGACCGTTGTGAGGGCACTGAAAAGGCCATTCCAATGAGCTATCATACGACTCTGTAGCTGTCGCTGTATTTGCAATAGGAGCGAAGAATCTCTAATGATTGTGTTATGGTGACTGTAAGTATACCGTTGTGAGGGCACTGATAATGCCTTTCCAATGAGGTATCATATGTCGCTTTATTTGCAATAGGGGCGAAGAATTTCTAATAATTGTGTTATGGTGGCCGTTGGTACATCAACGTGAGGGCACTGAAAAGGCCTTTCCAATGAGGTATCATATGTCTCTGTATTTTCGATAGGAACCAATAAACAGCTGTTTTCATTTTTTGTGCATTTTGAACGACCGCTTATAGAATTTCTAATAATTGTGCTATGGTAACCTTGGATACACCGTTTTTCGGGTACTGAAATACCTTTCCAATGATGTATTAAACGTCGCTGTACCTGCGATAGGAACGAAGAAACCGCTCTTTTTATTCTTTTTGCATTTTAAACGACTGATCATAAAATCTCTCCTAATCGTGTTATGGTATTTGTTGATCCACCTTTGTGTGGGCACTGAAAAGTCCTTTCCAATGAGGTATCATACGTCGCTGAATCTGCGATAAGAACGAAGGAACAGCTGTTTTCATTTTTTGTGCATCTTGAATGACCGATCATAGAATCTCTAATAATCATGCTATGGTAACCGTTGATACGCCGTTATGCGGACAATAAAAAGTCCTTTGAAATGAGGTATCATACGTCGCAGTACCTGCGATAGGAACGACGAAACAGCTGTTTTCATTTTTTGTGAATTTTGAACGATAGATCATAAAATCTATAGTAATCGTGCTATGGTATCCGTTGATACACCGTTGTGCAGTAGCTGTTGCTGTATTTGGAATAGGAGTGAAGAATCTCTAATGACTGTGTTATGGTGACTGTTAGAATACCCTTGTGCGGGCACTCAAAAGTCCTTTCCAATGAGGTATCATACGTCGCTGTATCTGCGATAGGAACGACGAAACAGCTGTTTTAATTTTTTGTGCATTTTGAACGATAGATCATAAAATCTCTTATAATCGTGTTATGTTAACTGTTAATCCACCCTTGTGCGGGCACTGAAAAGTCCTTTCCAATGAGGTAATATACGTCGCTGATTCTGCGATAGGAACGAAGAAACAGCTGTTTTCATCTTTTGTGCATTTTGAACGACTGATCATAAAATCTCTAATAATCGTGCTATGGTATCTGTTGATACACCGTTGTGCGGGTACTAAAAAGGCCTTTTCAATGAGGTATCATTTGCGCAGTATCTGCGATAGGAACGACGAAACAGCTGTTTTTATTTTTTTTAGATTTTGAACGATAGAACATAATATCTCTAATAATCGTGTTATGGTAACTGTTGATCCACCCTTGTGCAAGCACTGAAAAGTGCTTTTCAATGAGGTATTATACGTCGCTGTATCTGCGATAAGAACGGAGCTGTTTTCATTCTTTGTGAATTTTGAACGACCGATCATAAAATCTCGAATGATCGTGTTATGGTAACCGTTGATACATCGTTGGTCGTGTATTGGAAACTACTTTCCAATGAGGTATCATACGTCGCTGTATCTGCGATAAGAATGAAGGAACAGCTGTTTTCATTTTTTGTGCATCTTGAATGACCGATCACAGAATCTCTAATAATCATGCTATGGTACCCGTTGATACACCGTTGTGCGGGCACTAAAAATACTTTCCAATGAAGTATCATACGTCGCAGTACCTGCGATAGGAACGACGAAACAGCTGTTTTCATTTTTTGTGAATTTTGAACGATAGATCATAAATTCTCTAATAATCGTGCTATGGTATAATTGTGTTGTGGTGACCGTTAGTATATTGTTGTGAGGGTACTGTTAAGCCCTTTCCAATGAGGTATCATCTATCGCTGTATCTGCGATAGGAACGAAGGAGAAGCTGTTCTCACTTTTTGTGCATTTTGAACGACCGATTATAGAATCGCTTATAATGGTGCTATGGTAAAATTTGATACACCGTTGTGCAGGTACTGAAAAGACCTTTCCGATGAAGTATCATACGTTGCTGTATTTGGAATAGGGCGAGAAATTTCTACTGATTGTGTTATGGTGACGCAGTATCCGCGATAGGAACGACAAAACAGCTGTTTTTATTTATTTTGAATTTTGAACGATAGATCATAAATTCTCTAATAATCGTGCTATGGTATCCGATGATACACCGTTGTGCGGGCACTAAAAAGTCCTTTCCAATGAAGTATCATACGTCGCAGTACCTGCGATAGGAACGACGAAACAGCTGTTTTCATTTTTTGTGAATTTTGAACGATAGATCATAAATTCTCTAATAATCGTGCTATGGTATCCGATGATACACCGTTGTGCGGGCACTGAAAAGACCTTTCGAATGAGTTATCAAACGTCGCAGTAGCTGTCGCTGTATTTGCAATAGGAGCGAAGAATCTCTAATAATTGTGTTGTGGTGACCGTTAGTATATTTTTGTGAGGGCACTGATAAGGCCTTTCCAATGAGGTATCATATATCGCTGTATCTGCGATAGGAACGAAGAAGAAGCTGTTCTCATTTTTTGTGCATTTTGAACGACCGATTATAGAATCTCTTATAATTATACTATGGTAAAATTTGATACACCGTTGTGCAGGTACTGAAAAGACCTTTCCGATGAAGTATCATACGTTGCTGTATTTGCAATGGGGCGAGAAATTTCTACTGATTGTGTTATGGTGACCGTTGGTACATCGTTGGTCGTGTATTGGAAACTACTTTCCAATGAGGTATCATACGTCGCTGTATCTGCGATAAGAATGAAGGAACAGCTGTTTTCATTTTTTGTGCATCTTGAATGACCGATCACAGAATCTCTAATAATCATGCTATGGTACCCGTTGATACACCGTTGTGCGGGCACTAAAAATACTTTCCAATGAAGTATCATACGTCGCAGTACCTGCGATAGGAACGACGAAACAGCTGTTTTCATTTTTTGTGAATTTTGAACGATAGATCATAAATTCTCTAATAATCGTGCTATGGTATCTTATGATACACCGTTGTGCGGGCACTGAAAAGGCCTTTCCAATGAGTTATCAAACGTCGCAGTAGCTGTCGCTGTATTTGCAATAGGAGCGAAGGATCTCTAATAATTGTGTTGTGGTGACCGTTAGTATATTGTTGTGAGGGTACTGTTAAGCCCTTTCCAATGAGGTATCATCTATCGCTGTATCTGCGATAGGAACGAAGAAGAAGCTGTTCTCACTTTTTGTGCATTTTGAACGACCGATTATAGAATCGCTTATAATGGTGCTATGGTAAAATTTGATACACCGTTGTGCAGGTACTGAAAAGACCTTTCCGATGAAGTATCATACGTTGCTGTATTTGGAATAGGGCGAGAAATTTCCACTGATTGTGTTATGGTGACCGTTGGTACACCGACGTGAGGGCACTGAAAAGGCCTTTCCAATGAGTTATCATTCGACGCAGTATCCGCGATAGGAACGACAAAACAGCTGTTTTTATTTTTTTTGAATTTTGAACGATAGATCATAAATTCTCTAATAATCGTGCTATGGTATCCGATGATACACCGTTGTGCGGGCACTAAAAAGTCCTTTCCAATGAAGTATCATACGTCGCAGTACCTGCGATAGGAACGACGAAACAGCTGTTTTCATTTTTTGTGAATTTTGAACGATAGATCATAAATTCTCTAATAATCGTGCTATGGTATCCGATGATACACCGTTGTGCGGGCACTGAAAAGGCCTTTCGAATGAGTTATCAAACGTCGCAGTAGCTGTCGCTGTATTTGCAATAGGAGCGAAGAATCTCTAATAATTGTGTTGTGGTGACCGTTAGTATATTTTTGTGAGGGCACTGATAAGGCCTTTCCAATGAGGTATCATATATCGCTGTATCTGCGATAGGAACGAAGAAGAAGCTGTTCTCATTTTTTGTGCATTTTGAACGACCGATTATAGAATCTCTTATAATTATACTATGGTAAAATTTGATACACCGTTGTGCAGGTACTGAAAAGACCTTTCCGATGAAGTATCATACGTTGCTGTATTTGCAATGGGGCGAGAAATTTCTACTGATTGTGTTATGGTGACCGTTGGTACACCGACGTGAGGGCACTGAAAAGACCGCAGTATCCGCGATAGGAACGACAAAACAGCTGTTTTTATTTTTTTTGAATTTTGAACGATAGATCATAAAATCTCTGATAATCATATTATGGTAACCGTTGATCCACCTCTGTGCAAGCACTGAAAAGTCCTTTTCAATGAGGTATCATACGTCGCTGTATCTGCGATAAGAACGGAGAACCAGCTGTTTTCATTTTTTGTGAATTTTGAACGACCGATCATAAAATCTCTAATGATCTTGTTATGGTAACCGTTGATACATCGTTGTGTGTGTATTGGAAATTACTTTCCAATGAGGTATCATACGTCGCTGTATCTGCGATAGGAACGAAGAAACAGCTGTTTTCATTTTTTGTGCATTTTGAACGACCGATTATAGAATCTCTTATAATTGTGCTATGGTAACATTTGATACACCGTTGTGCGGGCACTGAAAAGTCCTTTCCAATGAGGTATCATATGTCTCTGTATCTTTGATTGGAACGAATAAACAGCTGTTTTCATTTTTTGTGCATTTTGAACGACTGATTATAGAATCTCTAATAATTGTGCTATGGTAACCTTGGATACACCGTTGTACGGGTACTGAAATATCTTTCCAATGATGTATCATACGTCGCTGTGTCTGCGATAGGAACGACGAAACAGCTGTTTTCATTTTCCGTGGATTTTGAACGATAGATCATAAAATCTCTTATGATCGCGTTATGGTATTTGTTGATCCACCCTTGTGTGGGCACTGAAAAGTCCTTTCCAACGGGGTATCATAAGTCGCTGAATCTAAGATAGGAACGAAGAAACAGCTGTTTTCATTTTTTTAGCATTTTAAACGACTGATCATAGAATCACTAATCATCATGCTATGGTAACCGTTGATACCCCGTTGTGAGGGCACTAGAAGGTCCTTTAAAATGAGGTATCATACGTCGCAGTACCTGGGATAGGAACGACGAAACAGCTGTTTTCATTTTTTGTGAATTTTGAACGATAGATCATATAATCTCTAATAATCGTGCTATGGTATCCGTTGATACACCGTTGTGCAGTAGCTGTCGCTGTATTTGCAATAGGAGCGAAGAATCTCTAATGATTGTGTTATGGTGACTGTAAGTATACCGTTGTGAGGGCACTGATAATGCCTTTCCAATGAGGTATCATATGTCGCTGTATCTGCGATAGGAACGAAGAAACAGCTATTTTCATTTTTTGTGCATTTTGAACGACCGATTATAGAATCTCTTATAATTATACTATGGTAACATTTGATACACCGTTGTGCGGGTACTGAAAAGTCCTTTCCAATGAGGTATCATATGTCGCTTTATTTGCAATAGGGGCGAAGAATCTCTAATAATTGTGTTATGGTGGCCGTTGGTACATCGACGTGAGGGCACTGAAAAGGTCTTTCCAATGAGGTATCATATGTCTCTGTATTTTCGATGGGAACCAATAAACAGCTGTTTTCATTTTTTGTGCATTTTGAACGACCGATTATAGAATCTCTAATAATTGTGCTATGGTAACCTTGGATACACCGTTTTACGGGTACTGAAATACCTTTCCAATGATGTATTAAACTTCGCTGTACCTGCGATAGGAACGAAGAAACCGCTGTTTTTATTCTCTTTGCATTTTAAACGACTGATCATAAAATCTCTCATAATCGTGTTATGGTATTTGTTGATCCACATTTGTGTGGGCACTGAAAAGTCCTTTCCAATGAGGTGTCATATATCGCTGTATCTGCGATAGGAACGAAGAAACAGCTGTTTTCATTTTTTGTGCATTTTGAACGACCGATTATAGAATCTCTTATAATCGTGCTATGGTACCATTTGATACACCGTATCAAATGCAGTACTGAAAAGACCTTCCCAATGAGGTATCATACTTCGCTGTATTTGCAATAAGAGCGAGAAATTTCTGATGATTGTGTTATGGTGACCGTTGGTACACTGACGTGAGGGCACTGAAAAGACCTTTCCAATGAGGTATCATATGTCTCCGTATCTTCGATAGGAACGAAGTAACAGCAGTTTTCATTTTTTGTGCCTTTTGAACGACCGATTATACAATCTCTAAAAATTGTGCTATGGTAACCTTGGAAACACCGTTGTGCGGTTACTGAAATTCCTCTCCAATGATGTATCATACGTCGCAGTATCTACTATAGCAACGACGAAACAGCTGTTTTAAATTTTTTTTGATTTTGAACGATAGACCATAAAATCTCTAATAATCGTGTTATGGTAACCGTTGATTCACTTTTGTGCGGGGTCTGAATAGTCCTTTCCAATGAGTTATCATACGTCGCTGTATCTGCGATAAGAACGAACAACCAGCTGTTTTCATTCTTTGTGAATTTTGAACGACCGATCATGAAATCTCTAATAATCGTGTTAAGGCCGTCCAAACCGAAAAACATTCGAGAGCAACACTGTTATGGAACGTAATAAATCACCGATCGGGGTAAGGGGAAAAGCATTTCGCGGCAAAGTATCAAAGAAATCCCGTGTATGCACCGAGTAGCTCTCGACTCGTAACCCTGCAACATGTGTGTTGGGGTATCCACAAAGATCATTTTAGGGCGAGGTGCGAACAAAATAAATCGTTTTTTGCCTGTTACTCTGTTTTCCATCTCGAATGGAAAACACGGTCGTGTTGCAAGCAATGAATCGTCAACCGAACCCTAGAGGAGGTAGACGACTCACGACACCCAAAACGCCTTTTTTAATTATTAAATAGTTCGGAGATTTTATCATTTCAGCGGACGGTTCTATTCAACATATGTCATGTTTCGCCGATCTAAAATGATAACAACAAAACAATTTAATAAAAATCTTTTTATATATACTTTTTATATATACAGGTATCATGAAGCGTATTCTCCAAATATTTCCCTCAAAAATTTTGATAATTTACACACTAGAAATCCTTACATTTTTGTTTTCTTGGATTCATTTTAAAAAGAATATCAGATGGATTGAAAATATTCAATATAGCATCTTTTTATCAACAATTTTAAAGTTCTAATAATGAAACACAAATATTTCATTTACATTTTTTCCACATTTCGCGATTATTTAGTCTTTTTGGCAAAATTATCTAAACATATTTCTTTATATTGGGGTTTGATTACTTCAATATTTATCAGTATGAACAAATGCATCATGATGAGGTATTGAAAAATTCCCCTTGGGAACGTATTCGTTCGAGGATAGGAACTTTATTCAAGGAGAAAATCCAAAAAATTTAGAAAATGTACCCTTTGTTCAAAGATGAATTTGCATTGTTTTCATCTGTTTCTATTGTTCTTCAAATACTAAATTATGAAAAGAAAGCAATCATTCCATCCCATAATTCGTTAATTCTATCTGTTTTTTTTTTTTGATATTGTAATTGGAATAAATTGTAATGTCATTTGCCTCTATACCTAGGTACTCAGGTGCATAGCGCGAGTCAGAATGAAAAGGGAATTCCCTTTCAATATTTCCATAGATTGGAGCTTTCTCAAGCGAACATCGTAGAAGTGTCAAAAATCGAGCATCTGGTGGCAGAGAACTTACGAGATCAACTATTTTTTCGACGAAGGTCGTTTGTAACCATAAAATTGATTATTTGTTGACAGAGAAGGGCGAGGTCGATCGGGATCGACAATGAATTCCTACTATACTATACTATACTTGAATGAATATGTTATCGTGTTGCAGCGTTTCTTGTTTTATTGGGTTTCGAAAACCCGTGTTGCAGTAAGCCATTAAAACTGTTACTGTTACGATGTTTTTTGGTTTGGACGCGCCTTTATGGTAACCGTTGATACATCGTTGTGCGTGTATTGGGAAATCCTTTCCAATGCACTATGATACGTCGATTCATCTGCGATAGGAACGAAGAATAAGCTGTTTTCATTTCTTGTGGATTTTGAATGATGGATCATAAAATCTCTGATATTCGTGTTATGTTAACCGTTGATTCACCTACGTGCGGGCACCGAAAAGGCCTTACAAATGAGGTATTACACGTTGCTTCAAATGTCGCTGTATTTGCAACAGGAGCGAAGAATCTCTGATAATTTTGAATGGTGACCGTCGATACACCGTTGTGAGGGCACTGAAAAGGCCTTTCCAATGAGGTATCATACGTCGCTGTATCCGCGATAAGAATGAAGGAAGCTGTTTTTATTTTTTGTGCATCTTGAATGACCGATCATCGAATCTCTAATAATCATGCTATGGTAACCGTTGATACATCGTTGTGCGGGCACTGAAAAGTCCTTTCCAATGAAGTATCACACGTCGCGGTACCTTCGATAGGAACTACGAAACAGCTGTTTTCATTTTTTGTGAATTTTGAACGATAGATCATAAAATCTCTAATAATCGTGCTTTGGTATCCGATGATACACCGTTGTGCGAGCACTGAAAAGGCCTTTCCAATGAGATATCAAACGTCGCAGTAGCTGTCGCTGTATTTGCAATAGGAGCGAAGAATCTCTAATAATTGTGTTAAGGTGACTGTAAGTCTACCGTTGTGAGGGCACTGATAAGGCCTTTCCAATGAGGTATCATATGTCGCTTTATCTGCGATAGGAACGAAGAAAGAGCTCTTTACATTTTTGTGCATTTTCAACGACCGATTATAGAATCTTTTATAATCGTGCTATGGTAACATTTGATACACCGTTGTGCGGGTACTGAAATGTCCTTTCCAATGAGGTATCATACGTTGCCTGTATTTGCAATAGTAGCGAAGAATTCCAAAAAATTGTGTTATGGTGGCCATTGGTACACCGACGTGAGGGCACTGAAAAGACCTTTCCAATGAGATATCATATGTCTCTGGATCTTCGATAGGAACGGACAAACAGCTGTTTTAATTTTTTGTGCATTTTGAACGACCGATTATAGAATCTCTTATAGTTGTGCTTTGGTAACCTTGGATACACCGTTGTACCGGCAGTGAAATACCTTTCCAATGATGTATCATACTTCGCTGTATCTGCGATAGGAACGAAGAGACAGCTGTTTCTATTCTCTGTGCATTTTGAACGACTGATCATAAAATCTCTAATAATCATGCATGGAAGCCCTCCGAAGCGTGCGTACGGCCCTTCAGGAGAGTAGGGTGACTAAGGAGGTGCAAAGGATTAGGAGCACGAGGGATGGAAAGATTCTAGTAAGCGCATATAAGGATGAAGGATTGGCGAGGAAGATAGGAGAGGCGCTGGCATCTCATGAAGCCATACAAGCGGGTAAGGTCCGAAGGGTCATCGGGGGGCGACTAATATCGCTATATATAAGAGAGCTGGACGCGCTGACCACTAGGGAGGAAGTCATTGACGCACTTGAGAGAGTGATGGGGGAATCAGCAAAGCAAGAGGTGAGAGTGGGTGACATAAGACACATGGCGAGGAACATGAGGGCGGTCACCGTCACACTGGGACAAGAGTGGGGAGAAAAACTATTGCGGAGAGGGATATTAAGGGTGGGTGTTGTCGGCGGGTTAATTACAAGGAAAATTGAACTCAAAAGAGGAAAGGAGATGTCCCCTCTGTAACGTCGATGGGCATTCTGCAGGTTCTGGTGCATGCAGGATTTTTAGGATAAGATTATACCAGGCGAGACAGGAGGCAGGATCTGCTGGTGCTAGTAGCAGGGATGGGTCGTTTCGGGAAAGGACCGGAACGGGTTCGACGTGTACTACAGATGGAGAACGCTGGAGGGAATGATCGAGGGGGGTAGCACAGCCCAACTATCTTCCACGTAACTAAGAGAAGAAGGGGGCTAGTGCAACTCAGTGCCCGGAGGTTTTTAACATCATTGTGTGTCTGTGCTCGGAAATATACTTACCTGTTGTGCGTCCTTAAGTTATTCAAATGTGGTCCGTGTCTTTTATACTTACCCGTTGGTATCGTTAATATACTTACGTTTAGTAATTCCAGGGGCCTTCGGCTGCGGATGGATGTCCTGAACCGGTGAAAGAAGAGGAAACTAATATTAGAAATGGCTAATATAGAAACACGAGGAATGGAGGCGATACGAGAGGGAGTGGATAATAGTAGACCGATATGAATTTTGCAAGCCAACCTGGGTAGAGCACGTAATGCTCATGACTTTTTGGATGAGGCTGCCCGACGTGAGGGTGTGGACGTGGTAGTGGTATCGGAACCGATTAAGAATTTGTTTACGGGTCGGGGATGGTTGGTGGATGCGAGGAAGGATGTGGCAGTTAAAATACTTACGCATAGGGTGTGTAGGAGACGTGATAAAAGGAGAGGGATAACTCATAGTGGGGATAATGGATGATTTTGTGCTGGCCGCGGGGTACATATCCCCCAACGTCTCCCTAGATGTCTTCGAAAAATCGGTGGGTGCCTTGTTTAGTAGCATCACGGAGCCGGAGACCACCATAGCTCTAGGGGATTTGAACGCTAAATCTACCCTCTGGGGGTCGCCCATTTGCGACAACAGGGGTGTCTTACTTGAGGAATGCATGACGCGAGGGCACCTGGTGAGTATTTCGGATGGGTCACCAACATCCAGGCGAGGCATTTCTGCATCCCATATAGACGTCACGCCAGTGCCTGAAAGTTTATGAGAGAGGGTGGGAAATTGGATGGTTACGTTCGACAACCCGTTTACACACCATGGCCATATCTATTTCTCCGTCTCGGTACGTGGCTCAGTACGTGGGACAGGGAATATGCGGAGGGTTTTCTCCGTGAGTAGGTTTAGGGAGATAATGGAAGGAAGGAGGGATACCATCTCCTCAGGGAATATTCGAGGGGAGATCGTTCAGGCGGTTAGAAGGGCGACAACGTTGTTTCGCGGTGATGGGGCCTTACTCCCCCATGTTGGTGGACGGAGGAGATCTCCGCCACAAAGAGGGAGTACGACCGACTGAGGAGGAGGGTGTTCAGAGGAAGAGCGACGGAGGAGGAGCACGTACTGGTAAGGAGCTTGAAGGCGGAAATACGGAGGAAGGTTAGGAGAGCCAAGCGTCAGAGGTGGGGTACTGTTCTTGAGGAGTTGAATAGTGACGTGTGGGGGCAGGGCTACAGGATAGTTATGAGCTCCCTTAGGGGGTCCGCACCTCCCCGTCTGTCGCGCCGTAGGAGGTATCGAATAGTTCGCGAGCTTTTCCCTGTGGAGACTGCCTCTCCGTTTAGGCCACCTGTGGTGCGGTGCCCCTCAGAGCCTCCATACTTCAGTATGGAGGAACTTGAGACAGCCCTGGGAAGACTGAGGGTGAGAAAGGCTGCGGGGCCGGATGGCGTGCTGGGTGAGGCTATTCGGGAGGCCTTCTCCGTCGTTCCAGAGGCGCTCCTTGCGGAATACAACGATTGTCTGGGGATGGGAGTGTTCCCGAAGGAATGGAAGGAGTCCCGGGTGGTCCTGCTTTTGAAGCCTGGTAGGGACGGGGTGGAGGCCTCGTCATATAGACCAATTTTTTTATTGGACGCCATGGGGAAGGTCTTGGAGTACCTCATTTTGGCTAGGTTGAAGGAGGCGGTGGAGGATGCGGACGGAATATCAGGGAACCAGTTTGGGTTCAGACAGGGGAGATCGACGGTTCATGCCATCAGGGCGGTTTTGGAGGAGGTAAGGCCGGCGAGGAGGTTGTACAAATACAGCGCGATGATGGCACTGGACGTCCAGAACGCTTTCAACTCTGCAAACTGGAATGCCATAATGGGGAGGCTCAGGGACTTACGGGTGTGTCCTTTTATTCTGAGGATAGTATGGTCATACTTCGGGGGGCGCAGGATCGCGTTGCCAAGGGAAAGGTTTTTACGGTGTACCATATGGGTTCCTCAGGGGTCGGTGTTGGGCCCGCTCCTTTGGAACCTCATGTTTGACGGGGTGCTCCGCATAACGCAGAGGGGGCACATGAGGTCGTTCGCTTATGCAGACGACCTCATGTGAGCTGGAGGGAGGATTGAGGGATATTGTTAAGGAGTGGATGGGGCGGCATTGGCTCAGGTTGGCGGAGGAGAAGACGGAGGTATGTGTGGTGGGGGGAAGGAGGGCGATCGAGGATTGGGGAGTGGTGTTGGGTGGGAGAGGTGTGGAGGTGAAGACGAGTTTTCGATATCTGGGGATGATGCTTGATCGGCGTTTGAATTTTGGGGAACATGTAAGACAGACGGTGGGTGAAGTTCTGGGGAGGATGAACAGGCTGGCGGGGTTGATGCCGAATATCGGCGGACCCTGCAGTGGGAAGAGGAGGGTTCTGTGTGAAGTAGCGCACAGCCTGTTGCAGCTACGAAGGTGGGTAGAAGCAGGAACGCGTTGGTGATGGGGCAGAGAAGGATCCTCCTCAGAGCCATCAGCGCTTATCGCACGGTGTCGCCGCCCGTCGATTTGCTGGTGGCCGAGAGGGGGTTCCTTTTCACGGTTGGGAACGGTCATCTCCCGGGGGTGAAGCGAATGGCGAGAGGGAGAACTATGAGGAAGTGGCGGGCTGAGTGGGAGAGAGTGAGTGGGAAGTGGACGCGGGTGTAGTTCGGGGATTTGGTGGAGTGGTGTGATTGTCCTTTTCGGAGGACATCATACTACTTTACACAGTTCCTGACCGGACATGGATCGTTTGGGACGTATACTATGAGGATAGGGAAAACGATGACGGACTTCTGTGGAGTTTGCGGAGTGAGGGATAGCCCTGAGCATGTGGTGTGGGAGTGTGAAAGATGGATGGATGAGAGAGTGGATGTGATGAATCGACTAGGGATAGTGGCACTGCCGCCGGCGTCTGGCATCATACCGTTTATGGTGGGTGACAGGCGCAGATGAAAGTTGATATATGAATTCGTGTGCAAGGTAATGGAGGAAAGGGAGGATAGAATGATTGAACGTAGGACACAGGATGAAGAAGGGAACGTAGGAACGACGGATAGCAGTGGAGAGGAGTAAGCAGGTATGCAGGTAAGAGGTAAGGTACTGGGGGATGCTCGAGGATAAGATCTGATAAGGTCGGCCGAGCATTCCCCGAACGTACGCGCGAGTTACGTCGACGACCCTACAAGGCCGTGTCGTTGTGCCCGCAACACAACACCAGACGACACCGCTTTCCGGTAGCGCCTGGAATATGAGGATTCAGCACTTTCGTCGCTTCATCCAACATAATCTATATTTTAATTATTGTAATTCATTCTAATATTGGCAATCGGTAGAGACAGTTCGTTCCTTGTAATAAATAAAAGTTCTTTTTAAAAACGCTTCCGCTAATTCGGGAACCGTTACTGGCGCAGTCGGTAGTTGGGTACAAGTTTTTTGCGAAAAATTCACGGCATCGAGACTGGTTTTCGTTTAAAAGAAACTGTGGATTTTGATCCTTAAGTGCCCAGTGAATCAACGAACGATCTACACAATTCGAGAAGGCATTGAGTTGACCTGGGAAATTGGCAGCCGATACCGGATTGGAATCAACCCACGAAAACAGAAACAACCAGGACAGAACTGGACGTTGCATCCTGAGATTTTGGAAGATAAGAGAGTGAGTACTAAGTACACTCCTGCTATTTTCCTTATCGTTTTTCACATTCTTAGTTTTCGTTCAACGGAATTACTCAAATCCGTGCGAATTTCGCAAATTTATGAGTGAAATTGATAAATTGGCACAAAGATTTTCTCAATTATTACAAGTGTCTGTTAAAGAGAAAATGCCGAACGCTAACGTTGCAGAACAGCCAAATTTGAGCTTATTAAAATGTACGTTGATACAATTCCTCAATTCGGAGGAGATTCAAATACTTTGTCAAGCTTCGTTTCAGCTTGCAATTTTATAGTCGAAACATTTGGACGTTTTCAGGATCCTGTCTTAGACAATTATATTCTTAGAGTAATTAGGAATAAATTGGTAGATAGAGCACAAATTTTAGTTGGTTGTAGAGAAGAATTGAGTAGTTGGGCCTCGATTCAAATGACATTAAATCAATGCTTCGGAGACGTTCGCAGTTTAGAATGTTTAGAGCAAGATTTGTTCATTGCAACTCCTTATAAAAAAGAATCTTATTTGAGTTTCGGTAGGAGATTACAAGTTCTGCGAAGCAAGTTGAATCAGAAAATAAATTCTATTCCTCCAACTGAAATGGATGCCTCCACTAAATTAATATATGAAAGGCAATATCACCAAATCAGTCTGAGGACGTTTATAAGGGGTATTTCGGGTCAATTACAAAGTATTATTCGACTGAAAAATCCAGATTCCTTGGAAACTGCCATGAATTATATAATTGAGGAACAAAATTTCAATTATACACAAAATTTAACAGCTATTTCTCACAGCACATCCTGGCATAATAACAATCAACCCCAACGGTTTGATCAAAAAAACTTTCAGCAAAATAATAGTATCGCATTGAATCGAATAGCATCACCTGGCACGTCAAAACAAATTCCAGTGTCAAATAATCCGATAAATTTTCAACCACGCCAAATAAATAACTATCCACCTATGCAAACATTCAATGATACACAAAGTAAGAATGTTTTTAAACCTACGGGTAGAATACCTTCGAACAAAACAGAACCTATGTCAGTCGTTACAAAAAACACTGTTAGACCTAATTTTCAACCAAGAAATAACTATTTCAAAAGTTCGGGTCCGAGAAATTTTATTTCCGAAGAACTTTACCAAATTGACGATCAGGATATGTATTCCCAAGGTAACGAATATTCCCAAGAATATTCTAATTCGATGGTCGAAAATGAACAGGAACAACAAGAAAATTACGATCCCAACGAATGGTTTTCAGCAGATAATGAACAAAATTTTCGTCTAGCGGCCGACAATTCGAATCAGGAATGACACTAGTTGAATTAAATACAATCAGTAATAATAATCTACCTTTTATCCAAATACATAATCCGCCAATGAAATTGCTTATAGATACAGGGTGCTATCAGGCCATATTAAAACCTTCTATTGCTGAAAAATATTTTCCAAATTGCATTTACCATAGTCCAACTAAAATAAAAACAGGAGTTGGGGAAACCGAAGTTAGGTTCAAAGCTGATATTCCAGCCCCAGACGAATTTAAGTGTCAGTATACCATTACCTATATCCTATTCGATTTTCACGCATATTTCGATGGTATTTTTGGTTTAAAAGAATTAAAAAAGATGGGTTTTTCCATAGATCTGTCAAAAAATGTTCTAAAAAATCAATATCTAGAATTACCTATTTATCTTTCTAAGAATAATTACATTAAAAATGAAATCACGGTTAATTCAGCCGAAATAAGAAACGTGCGTATACCAGTTTCCGTACATTTCGGCGAAATAATTGTTCCGGAGCAATTTTTAAACGATCTCTACATTCCGGAAACATTAACAACTGCTACTAAAGGAATCGCTAATATAGAAATTCACAATTACACCGATCAAGATATCACAATTAGTTTAGAAAATCCTATCAAAGTATTTTCCTTTTCCGATCATCATAAGGATAATTTTGAGATATTTAATTTTGAGACTTCAAATTGGCAAACCAATCATAATAACGAAAAGAAGATGGATATAACAAAATTGATAAGAACAAGTCATTTAAATGTAGAAGAAAGGGGTGAAATAAACAAATTATGTAAACAATTTTCTGATATTTTTTATAAGGAAGATGAGAAACTCACTTTTTCAAATACGATAAAGCATGAAATAAGAACAACAGACGAAATCCCGATCCATTCTAAGTCATACAGGTATCCGTTTGCTCATAAACAAGAAATTCAGAAGCAAATCAATAAAATGTTGGACGACGGAATTATAAGACCAAGTAAAAGCCCATGGTCTAGTCCTATATTTATTGTTCCAAAAAAACAGGATGCCAGCGGTAAACAGAAATGGAGACTTGTAGTTGATTATAGAGCTGTTAATGCTAAAACAATTCCAGATAGATATCCCTTGCCAAATATTAACGATGTTTTGGATAAATTGGGAGGTGTCAATATTTCACAACTCTGGATTTGGCTTCAGGATTTTATCAAATCCAGATTCACCCAAATTCCGTGGAGAAAACAGCATTTTCAGTAGAACATGGACATTATGAATTCCTGCGTTTGCCAATGGGCATGAGAAATTCACCAAGTTCATTACAAAGGGTCATGGATAATGTTTTAGGAGAATTGCAAGGTAAAATCTGTTTAGTCTATATGGACGATATCATAGTTTTTCGGCAAACCTTACTGAACATATCTCAAATTTGAAAACATTGTTTCATAAACTACGACAGGCAAGATTTAAAATTCAATTAGACAAATCCGAATTTTTGCGGAAAGATGTCGAATTTTTGGGCCATGTAATTACTCCAGAAGGAATTCGACCGAATCCAAAGAAAATTGAGGCGATAAAAAATTTCCCATCCCTAAAACGGCTAAGGAAATTAAATCATTTTAGGACTCCTGGGGTACTATCGTAGGTTCATACAAAATTTTGCAAAAATTACAAAAATTTTTACAAACTGTCTAAAAAAAGGGGCCAAAATTGTTCATAATTCTGAATTCAAAGAAAGCTTCGAATATTGTAAGAACATTTTATGTAATGAGCCCATTCTCCAGTTTCCTGATTTCAATAAAGAATTCATTCTAACAACAGACGCCTCTAAATTTGCATTGGGATGCGTCCTGAGTCAGGTAAAATTGGACAAGATTTGCCAGTTGCATACGCTTCCCGCACCTTGAATCCGGCGGAAATTAACTATAGTACTATAGAAAAGAGCTGTTAGCAATTGTTTATGGAACTAAACAATTTCGACCCTATCTGTATGGGAGGGAGTTCACAATTGTAACAGACCATGCTCCACTGCAATGGTTATTTTCATTAAAAGAGCCTAATTCTAAATTGATGCGATGGAGATTAAAATTAGAAGAGTACACCTATAAAGTGATTTACAAAAAAGGAAAGCAAAATACTAATGCAGATGCATTATCGAGAATTGAAATAAACGTTCTTGAAAATGAATCAGTGATTGTTCATCCAGATGAAAGTCTTGATGATATAACTTGTATATCCGATTCAGGCGAGCACAATGTTCAACTACATGATTTAGATCAACTTTCTGATATATTTGACCCTACTGAAATGAGCGACAATCGCATACTAGTACATGCAGATGTTCACGTTAATCCATCAGAATATAACGAAACAATTCACACCGCGGAAGAGAACCCTATACAGGAATTACCCATTACGGAAAACCCTGTAAATAATTATTTAAACCAAATAATTTTTGTTCAGAAAAACGGTGGTGCTTATAACGTAGCGTATTCAAAACCGTTCGCTAATAAAACAAGAAAACAGGTCAGATTAACGGAAAATTATAAAGATGAGGTAATTAAATTTTGTAAAGAGCATTTAGATCCCGAAAAGTTATATTGTATTTTTGTGAAAGAGTCAGACACAGATTTTGTCAGTAATCTTTGCGCTATTATGAAAAATATGTTCAAAAGTAATTCGTTTAAGCTGTATATTTCGAATAAATTTTTGAAGGATGTAGAGGACAAAGATAAGCAAAGAGACATCTTATCCTATCATCATACCAAAACTTGCCACCGAGGTATAAACGAAACAATTAACGCCCTAAAACAAAAATATTATTGGCCACACATGAAAAAGGATGTGACTGACTTTATAAATGAGTGTGATATATGTCAATTAGCAAAATACGACAGAAATCCTCCTAAAATGAAATTCTCTACAACAATAACACCAAGGAAACCGTTAGAATCCGTTTTTATGGATACTTTCCAAATTTATAACACAAAATTCCTAACAATATTGGACGTATTTTCAAAGTATGGACAAGCTTATATCTTAGAACCCGGGTGCTCAGCAAGCACAGTGTTTGAAAACATTTTAACATTTGTCACACATTTCGGTATTCCAACTTCAATTACATGCGATAATGGGACGGAGTATAAAACCTCCATATTGATAGAATTTTGCAAACTCCATAATATACATTTACACTTCACTACACCGGGAAATTCAAACAGTAATGGACCAATCAATCGTTTTCATTCCACTTTGTTAGAACTCTTAAGGGTCCTAAAACTAAAAGAACCACAAACGCCGGTGAAACAATTAGTCCAATATGCTATATTAGGATATAATTCGGCGATTCACAGTGTTACCAAACAAAAACCCATGGACGTGATAAATGGACATGTTAAAGCCTTAGATCCATTCGATATCACGGATGAATTCATTATTAATCAATATGTTATTGATAGACGAGAAAGGTTGAAAACGATATATGAAAATATTTTCGAGCAATCACTTGCAACGAAAACGAAGCATATAAGTAAGCAGAACGAAAATCGTGAAGATCCTGAAAATATGAAGAACATCTGAAAGTTTTTGTGAAAAGTAATGGAGCAAACAGAAATAAAATGAAACCTAGACACAGTAAGGTAATTGTGTCGCAAGATTTAGGCAACAAAATCAGAACGTCATCTAATAAAACTATACACAAATCTCAAATGAAAAGACCAAAACGTAAAAACAAATTTGTTTACAGGAAAATGTTCCGGACCTACATGGGAATGCTTCTGATCTTGGAAATGTTTCTAAGACAAGCGAGCACTAATAATTATGAAATAACCCCTTAAGGCTCCTTTACTTCCTTTAAAGTTAGGTAATGCTAGAATTATTGAACAAAAGCATACATTTATTCATTTTGTAGAGATAGAACCGCTTTTTAGACAGCTGAATAACATAGAACAGCATTTATTACAGGCCAAAACAATTTGGAACCGAACAATACAAGACCAATTCGACCCGATGAATCATTATAATATTTTGAAAACCCTCATTGATCAAGCGGATAATTTAATAATAAATTTGAAAACTAGATTGAATAATATTGCATTTCATAAAAGAAGTAAACGTGGTTTAATAAACGTAGTAGGAAAAGTTTCCAAATGGTTATTTGGTACTTTAGATTCCGATGACGGCGAACGATATGATAGGGCGATAACAAAATTATTAGAAACCGAAAAGTCATTCGAAGACGAAATTTCTCTCCAAGCATCATTGGCAGAAGACCTCATTGATAACTATAATTCCTCAATTTCAACCATAAACTCTAACCAACAAATCATAGCAGAACGAATAGCCAAGTTTGAAGAACAGCTGCAACAAACTGCGAACAATTATCATCTATTTTTCTCTACAGAAGCTACAATTAACTCAATCATATTTTATTGCCAAAACTTCATTACCTTTTTGGACAATCTTGAAAATGCCGTAATTTTTGCGAAACTCAACACCTTACATAGTGCAGTGGTGTCCGCTGAACAGCTGGAGCAAATGAACGAGTATTTGATAAAACTTTATGGAGAATCCAAAACATTGAATTTCGATAACATAATAAGTTATTATCACTTGGCTGGGTTGCAATTAAGCTTCACAAAAACGAAAATCATTTTTGCCATCCATTTTCCAATTGTTAAAATAGATATTTTAGAGTTTTATAACCTCATACCTATTCCACTAAATAATGCCCTCATTATTCCGAGCCATCCTTATTTGGTACTTGGTACACACTTGGAGCAGCAGGAGGACTTCGAGTGCCCGGTAATAGAAGACATACATCTTTGTCGAGACAAACTTATTCCAAATCCAGACAAATGCGTTCCAAAATTGATAAGAGAAGCTAACATCGCAGAGTGCAGAATTCTAAAAGTCGAAGTGGAGGAAACAATTCTGAAGAGGGTGACCAACGAAATTGTACTCATTATACCTTCGAGTGAACCTCTGAAAATCAAGAAAAGATGTAACGTATCCGAATTTGATATTATCTCCACACCCTGTTTGATCAAAATACCTCAAGGATGTGAACTTCAGGCAGATGGTTTTATTTCATGAACAACACCCAATCAACAAGAGGTCAGCCAATTTTACTACCGCAATTCAAATTCGACAACATAACTTTTTCAACTATTGAAGAAACCGATATGGAACCATTACAATTAAAAACTTTAGACTTTGGGGAAATAACGCAAATTCGCGAAAAAGCAAAACTTCTTGGAAAATCTAGGAAGGGACATTTTTATTTCATCGGTTGGAGCCTATTCGCAAGTCTGGCAGTCGTCGTATCGATTCTGGCTGCATATTTCTGGTTAAAGAAAGGAATGAAGGGGAAAACTATTCCGGTGGAAATTGAAGATGAAGAAACTGTTGAAAACAATAAAACGGTATTGTTTTCATCTTAAGAAGGGAGGAGTTACGTCGACGACCCTACAAGGCCGTGTCGTTGTGCCCGCAACACAACACCAGACGACACCGCTTTCCGGTAGCGCCTGGAATATGAGGATTCAGCACTTTCGTCGCTTCATCCAACATAATCTATATTTTAATTATTGTAATTCATTCTAATATTGGCAATCGGTAGAGACAGTTCGTTCCTTGTAATAAATAAAAGTTCTTTTTAAAAACGCTTCCGCTAATTCGGGAACCGTTACTCGCGTGTCCCGGAGCGTCTCCAGCCCGACCATCTGGCTGATACGTGAAGGGCACGGAGGGTTTTTAGTGGGTAAACCTGGTTGGCAGGGATGCCTTGCGCCCATCCATGATTTCATGTCCTGGACGGGGGTGGGGCATTGTCGTCCTCTAGGGAGTCCCACACTCCCCGGAGGATACCGTTTCCCGGGGGTAGTGCGTAACGCATTTTCCCTCGGTCAAAAAAAAAAAAAAAAAAAGCGGAAATTTGGAAATCCGTTAGAATATTCTACAACAACTGAAATGCTGTGAAAACTGTTTTTTAAATTCTGACTTCAATTAGGTAATCTTTCAGTTTAATAGGATCGTTATTAAAAAAATCACTTGAACACCGATTTTCAGTTAGTACCCACATTCACATTCTGATTTAAAGTCAGTGTGTGTTTGGATTGAAACAATCTATATTGTTGACATTATCGTAGCTTGAATAATACTTAAGTAACGAAACTCTGGAAATCCGTTAGAATAATTTACAAAAATTGTTGGGCTGGTAGAACTCGTTTTCGAATTCTGACTTCAATTCGGTAATCTTTTGCTATTCAATGGGATATTTATTAAAAAAATTACATGAGCACCGATTTGGAGTCAGTAGCCGCATTCACATTCTGATTTCAAGTCAGTGTGTTTGGATTGAAACAATATGAATTGATGACAAGATCATAGTTTGAATGATATTTGAATAGCGGAAATCTGGAAATCCGTTAGAAAATTCTACAAAAATTGAAATGCTGTAAAAACTCGTTTTGAAATTTTGACTTCAATTCGTTAATGTTTCAGTTCAATAGGATCTTTTTTAAAAAAATTACTTGAACACCGATTTGCAGTCAGTACCCGCATTCACATTCTGATTTCAAGTCAGTGTGTGTTTAGATTGAAAGAATCTAAATTGTTGACATCATCGTAGCATGAATAATATTCAAGCAATGAAATTTTGGAAGTCCGTTAGAAGAATTTACAAAAATTGACATTCTGTGAAAACTCGATTTCGAATTCTGACTTCAATTCGGTGATCTATTGAAATTCAATGGGTATTTATTAAAAAAATTACATGAACACCGATTCGCAGTCAGTACCTGCATTCACATTCTGATTTCAAGTCAGTGTGTGTTTGGATTGAAAGAATCTTAATTGTTGAGATTATCGTAGCTTGAATAATACTAAAGTAGGAAAAATCTGGAAAACCTTAGAATAATTCATGAAAATTGACATGCTGCGAGAACTCGTTTGCGAATTCTGACTTCAATTCGGTAATCCATTGAAATTCAATGGTATATTTATTAAAAAATTTACATGAACATCGATTCGCAGTCAGTACTTGCATTCACATTCTGATTTCAAGTCAGTGTGTGTTTGGATTGAAACAATATAAATTGATGACAAGATCATAGTTTGAATAATACTTAATTAAAGAAACTCTGGAAATACGTTAGAAGACTTTACAAAAATTGACATGCTGTGAGAACTCGTTTTCGAATTCTGATTTCAATTCGGTAATCTATTTAAATTCAATGGGATATTTATTAAAAAAATTATATGAATACCGATTTGCAGTCAGTACCAGCATTCACATTCAGATTTCAAGTCTGTGAGTGTTTAGATTGAAACAATCTGAATTGTTGATATAATTATAGCTTGAATGAACCCTACATAGCAAAATCTGGAAACCCGTAAGAATATTTTACAAAAAATTGAAAAGCAGTGAGAACTCGTTTTCAAATTCTAACTTCAATTCAGTAATCTATTGAAATTCAATGTTATATTTATTAAAAAAATTACATGAACACCGATTTGCAGTCAGTGCCCGCATTCACATTCTGATTTCAAGTCAGTGTGTGTTTGGATTGAAACAATATAAATTGATGACAAGCTCATAGTTTTAATAATACTTAATTAACGAAACTCTGGAAATACGTTGAAAGAATTTACAAAAATTGACATGCTGTGAGAACTCGTTTTCGAATTATGACTTCAATTCAGTAATCTATTGAAATTCAATGTTATATTTATTAAAAAAATTACATGAACACCGATTTGCAGTCAATGCCAGCAGTCACATTCTGATTTCAAGTCAGTGTGTGTTTGGATTGAAACAATCTAAATTGATGACATGATCATAGTTTGAATGATATTTAAATAGCGGGAATCTGGAAATCCGTTAGAATTTTCTACAAAAATTGAAATGCTGTGAAAACTCGTTTTCAAATTCTGACTTCAATTCGGTAATCTTTCAGTTCAATAGGATCTTTGTTAAAAAAATTACTTGAACACCGATTTGCAGTCAGTACCCGCTCACATTCTGATTTCAAGTCAGTGTGTGTTTGGATTGAAGCAATCTAAATTGTCGACATCATCGTAGCTTGAATAATATTAAAGTAATGAAACTTGGCAAGACTGTTAGAAAAATTTACAAAAATTGACCTTCTGTGAAAACTCGTTTTCGAATTCGGACTTCAATTCGGTAATCTATTGAAATTCAATGGGATATTTATTAAAAAAATTACATGAACACCGATTTGCAGTCAGTACCCGCGTTCACATTCTGATTTCAAGTCAGTGCGTGTTTAGATGGAAACAATCTAAATTGATGACAAGATCATAGTTTGAATGATATTTAAATAGCGGGAATCTGGAAATCCGTCAGAATATTCTACAAAAATTGAAAAGCTGTGAAAACTCGTTTTCAAATTCTGACTTCATTCCGGTAATCTATCAGTTTAATAGGATCTTTATTAGAAAAATTACTTGAACACCGATTTGCAGTCAGTACCCGCTCACATTCTAATTTCAAGTCAGTGTGTTTTTGAATTGAAACAATCTAAATTGTTGACATCATCGTAGCATGAATTATATTCAAGTAATGAAATTTTGGAAGTACGTTAGAAGAATTTACAAAAATTGACATTCTGTGAAAATTCGTTTTCGAATTCTGACTTCAATTCGGTAATCTATTGAAATTCAATGGGATATGTATCAAAAAAATTACATGAACACCGATTTGCAGTCAGTACCTGAATTCACATTCTGATTTCAAGTCAGTGTGTGTTTGGATTGAAAGAATCTAAATTGTTGACATGATCATAGTTTGAATGATATTTGAATAGCGAAAATCGGGAAATCCGTTAGAATATTCTACAAAAATGGAAATGGTATGAAAACTCATTTTCAAATTCTGACTTCAATTCGGTCATCTATTGAAATTCAATGGGATATTTATTAAAAAAATTACATGAACACCGATTTGCATTCACATTCTCATTTCAAGTCAATGTGAGTTTGGATTGGAAGAATCTACCGTAAGGAAATTGTTGAGATTATCGTACCTTGAAAAATACTAAATTAGCAAAAATCTGGAAAACCATTAGAATAATTTATAAAACTTGACATGCTGTGAGAACTCGTTTTCGAATTCTGACTACAATTCGGTAATCCATTGAAATAGAATGTTATATTTATTAAAAACATTACATGAACATCGATTTGCAGTCAGTACTTGCATTCCCATTCTGAGTTCAAGTCAGTGTGTGTTTGGATTGAAACAATATAAATTGATGACAAGATCATAGTTTGAATAATACTTAATTAACGGAACTCTAGAAATGCGTAAAAAGAATTTACAAAAATTGTGAGAACTCGTTTTCGAATTCAGACTTCAATTCGGTAATCTATTTAAATTCAATGGGATATTTATTAAAAAAATTATATGAATACCAATTTGCAGTCAGTACCAGCATTTACATTCAGATTTCAAGTCTGTGAGTCTTAAGATTGAAACAATCTGAATTGTTGATATGATTATAGCTTGAATGAACCATACATAGCAAAATCTGGAAACTCGTTAGAATATTTTACAAAAAATTGAAAAGCAGTGAGAACTCGTTTTCAAATTCTAACTTCAAATCAGTAATCTATTGAAATTCAATGTTACATTTATCAGAAAAATTACATGAACACCGATTTGCAGTCAGTGCCCGCATTCACATTCTGATTTCAAGTCAGTGTGTGTTTGGATTGAAACAATCTAAAACAATCTAAACAATCTAAAACAATCTAAATTGATGACATGATCATAGTTTGAATGATATTAGAATAGCGGAAATCTGGAAATCCGTTAGAATATTCTACAAAAATTGAAATGCTGTGAAAACTCATTCTCAAATTCTGACTTCAATTCGGTGATCTTTCAGTTTAATAGGATCTGTATTAAAAAAATTACTTGAACACCGATTTGCAGTCAGTACCCGCTCACATTCTGATTTCAAGTCAGTTTGTGTTTGGATTGAAACAATCTGAATTGTTTACATCATCGTAGCTTGAATAATACTAAAGTAATGAAACTCTGGAAATCCGTTGGAAGAATTTACAAAAATTGACATGCTGTGAGGACTCGTTTTCGAATTCTGACTTCAATTCGGTAATCTGTTGAAATTCAATGGGATATTTATTAAAAAAATTACTTGAACACCGATTTGCAGTCAGTACCCGCATTCACATTCTGATTTCAAGTCAGTGTGTGTTTGGTTTGAAACAATCTATATTGTCGACATTATAGTAGCTTGAATAATACTTAAGTGACGAAAGTCTGGAAATCCGTTACAATAATTTACAAAAATTGATGTGCTGGTAGAACTTGTTCTCCAATTCTGACTTCAATTCGGTAATCTATTGAAATTCAATGTTATATTTATTAAAAAAATACATGAACACCGATCTGGAGTCAGTACCCGCATTCACGTTCTGATTTCAAGTCAGTGTGTGTTTGGATTGAAACAATCCAAATTGATGACATGTTTATAGTTTGAATGATATTTAAATAGCGGAAATCCGGAAATCCGTTAGAATATTCTACAAAAATTGAAATGCTGTAAAAAATTCGTTTTCAAATTCGGACTTCAATTCGGTAATCTTTCAGTTTAATAGGATCTGTATTAAAAAAATTACTTGAACACCGATTTGCAGTCAGTACCCGCTCACATTCTGATTTCAAGTCAGTTTGTGTTTGGATTGAAACAATCTGAATTGTTGACATTATCGTAGCTTGAATAATACTAAAGTAATGAAACTCTGGAAATCCGTTAGAAGAATTTGCAAAAATTGACATGCTGTGAAAACTCGTTTTCAAATTCTGACTTCAATTCGGTAATCTATTGAAATTCAATGGGATATTTATTGAAAAAATTAGATGAACATCGATTTGCAGTCAGTACCCGCATTAACATTCTGATTTCAAGTTAGTGTGTGTTTGGATTGAAACAATCTATATTGTCGACATTATCGTAGCTTGAATAATACTTAAGTAATGGAACTCCGGAAATCCGTTAGAATAATTTACAAAAATTGTTGTGCTTGTAGAACTCGTTTTCGAGTTCTGACTTCAATTCGGTAACCTTTCAGTTTAATAGGATCTTTATTAAAAAAATTACTTGAACCCCGATTTGCAGTCAGTGTTACTTCCCACGGGCCTAACAGGTTCAACCAAATCAACAGTGAAATTTTACAAGTATATTCTTTTTTTTTTTTTGAAATTTTACAATCGATGACAATACGATAAAACAGTTCGGAATAGTCCAAAAGACGCCAACGTACTGATCCCTTTTCCTTCGCGGGCTTTGCAGGTCCCCGGACGAATCCCGTCTTCTCTTTCACCCTCGATGCTATTGGTGGTCGCGCCGTTGTTCGTAACAGAATTCCCGGCCGGCACACGCGCCATTGGTGGTTCGCACGCGTCACTCCGCGACCCCCTTCGGCTCACAGTCCGCGACGTTCCGATTCGGCCAAACGCCACTACCCCCGGTACGCACTTCCACTTCCTTACCTACTTCACAATTACAGAGCCGCAAAGTGAGACAATTACATTCATGGGATCATACATCTCTTAATTAAGATAGCTAATTACAAACAACACTAGCGGCAATACATTAATACATTGATTGCAGTGCCCTAGCACGTCATAAACATTGGTACCACCCAGGGTTGTACGTAAAATAACAAGTGACACACATCAATTTATAGTCGCCCCTGCCGTAATTTGTTCGTCCTTCGCGTATTACCGAAATGGGATTGGAATCACCGCGGCGGAGACTAGTACCATATACTGACTTTATTTGATCATGAACGAAAAATTGACGTCGGTGTGTCGCGAGTTTGAAACAATTGCAACCAATTGTTAGCTATGTCGGCAATTACAATCGTGTTTAATCGGCCTTGGGGAGGTGAGTTAAGTATGACCGTCAATCCCGAAAGATTCCAGGGCGCCGTCAGCCAAGGAATCCCTCTGGCAACGGACGCGGCATCATGTAAACGCCGGCTCAACAGTCCGTTCCACTTAGTTCTGGAAAACAGAGGAAAGGGGTACGGAAATCGACCGACTTGCGAGAATCGTCAACTGCGCGCTTGATGGCGACCCCGGGCCGGGCAATCTCCCCATTCCGATCATCGTCTTTCCCGTGTCCTGTGCCCAGGACGCGTCAGAACAGGGGCACCGGGCTTGAAGTGCATCATTCTCTTCAAACCGGTCAACCGCGTCCACAGTCCCCCACGTTGCAATCCATCCCGACTTCATTTCGACTCATATCGCTCTAATTAATTTTCGTGAAGCTAGTGGTCGTAACTCAACCGACCCGAAGTACCGTTCGTCAAATTGCCGGACCCCGAGGGGTTATCGTTATCGCCGTGAGCTTGGGAAATGCGGGGTGATTCCAACCTCGTACAATTAATTGAATTATCATTTAATTTTGACCTCAGGACAGCGTATGAGTATATTGATTAATTGCAAAACGGTGCCAGCGACCGCGACATTTGACACGCGCGTGTGGTCCTCACGACGTCGCATCGGGGTGGTCGTATTCTGAATTTTAATGAACCGTGGCGGTACCCTTGGACGACGAAATACAGTACTTTTATTTTTCGGTTCAAATTTACGATTTACCCGTCGCCCCATGCCCATTTAAAACCTCCGTTAACAGAAACGCGTCAAGTACGACATGTTTACGATATCCGCCCGGAGAAATTTACGAGACGGCGTGTGACGCTACCCGGCCCGGTTCTAATTCGACATTCTTTCGATATTTTAATTTTTTCCCCCCCAAGTTGTCTTTCATTTTCCTACACTCTCCCCCCTAAAAACAACTCATGTTTGTACAATCGAATCGCTCAATAATTTAATTACTTTGTGGACTGGTCGAGACATTTCCCCGGCTGGGGTTCTAACGGTCACCATTCTAACTTGCCCGTCGGCGCCAGGCATGGTCTTCACTATTTTTCCTCTTTTCCACACGTTTCGTTCTGTGTTCGCGTCTACTATTAAAACTATATCGCCCGCCTTTAACGGCGTGACCATATGCGTCCATTTTTTCCTTGTCGCCAGTGTTGGCAGATATTCGCGCAACCATCGGCGCCAGAACGCGTCCGCGAAGCTTTGAGCTATTTTCCACTGCCGTCGTAGGCACACGTTGCCCGTCTCCGCGTCACCTACGTTTACATGCCCCGATGACGAACCGATTAAGAAATGATTGGGTCTTAACGCTTCCATATCTTATGTATATATATTATATATTATATCATATATTTTTCCCCCCCAAGTTGTCTTTCATTTTCCTACAGTCAGCACACGCTTACATTCTGATTTCAAGTCATTGTGTGTTTGGATTGAAACAATCTAAATTGTTGACATCATCGTAGCATGAATAATATTCAATTAATGAAACTTTGGAAGTCCGTTAGAAGAATTTACAAAAATTGACATGCTGTGAACACTCGTTTTCGAATTCTGACTTCAATTCGGTAATTTACTGCAATTCAATGGGATATTTATTAAAAAAATTACATGAACATCGATTTGCAGTCAGTACTTGCATTCACATTCTGATTTCAAGTCAGTGTGTGTTTGGATTGAAACAATATAAATTGATGACAAGATCATAGTTTGAATGATATTTAAATAGCGGAAATCCGGAAATCCATTAGAATATTCTACAAAAATTGAAATGCTGTGGAAACTCGTTTTCAAATTGGAACTTCAATTCGGTAATCTTTCAGTTTAATAGGATCTTTATGGAAAAATAACTTGAACACAGATTTGCAGTCAGCACCCGCTCACATTCTGATTTCAAGTCAGTTTGTGTTTGGATTGAAACAATCTGAATTGTTGACATAATTGTAGCTTGAATAATACTAAAGTAATGAAACTCTGGAAATCCGTTAGAAGAATTTACAAAAATTGACATGCTGTGAAAACTCGTTTTCAAGTTCTGACTTCAATTCGGTAATCTATTGAAATTCAATGGGATATTTATTGGAAAAATTAGATGAACATCGATTTGCAGTCAGTCCCCGCATTCACATTCTGATTTCAAGTCAGTGTGTGTTTCGATTGAAAGAATCTAAATTGTTGAAACTATCGTTGCTTGAATAATATTCAGGTAGCAAAAATCTGGAAAACCGTTAGAATAATTTACAAAAATTGACATGCTGTGAGAACTCGTTTTCGATTTCTGACTTCAATTCGGTAATCTATTGAAATTCAATGGGATATTTATTAAAAAAATTACTTGAACACCGATTTGCAGTCAGTACCCGCATTCACATTCTGATTTCAAGTCAGTGTGTGTTTGGATTGAAACAAACTATATTGTCGACATTATGGTAGCTTGAATAAAACTTAAGTGACGAAACTCTGAACATCCGTTACAATAATTTACAAAAATTGATGTGCTGGTAGAACTCGTTTTCCAATTCTGACTTCAATTCGGTAATCTATTGAAATTCAATGTTATATTTATTAAAAAAATTACATGAACACCGATTTGGAGTCAGTACCCGCTCACATTATGATTTCAAGTCACTGTGTGTTTGGATTGAAACAATCCAAATTGTTGACATTATCGTAGCTTGAATAATACCTAAGTTATGAAACTCTGGAAATCCGTTAGAAGAATTTACAAAAATTGACATGCTGTGAGGACTCGTTTTCGAATTCTGACTTCAATTCGGTAATCTATTGAAATTCAATGGGATATTTAATAAAAAAATTACATGAACACTGATTTGCAGTCAGTACCCGCATTCACATTCTGATTTCAAGTCAGTGTGTGTTTGGATTGAAAGAATCTAGATTGTTGAGATTATCGTAGTTTGAATAATACTTAAGTATCAAAAATCTGGAAAACCGTTAGAATAATTTATAAAAATTGACATGCTGTGAAAACTCGTTTTCAAATTCTTACTTCAGTTCGGTAATGTTTCAGTTCGATAGGATCTTTATTGAAAAAATTACTTGAACACAGATTTGCATTCACTTTCTGATTTCAGGTCAACTCAACTCAACTCAACAAAATTTATTTACAATATTTACAACTCAAATTACAGAAATCCTAAACTAATGCTTAATCTAGTCATTCTATTTCAATATTTGATAGAACGGTTACAGTTCCTACCCAAAGGTTTCACTGTATTTTTATTTATCCTAGCTTCAATTATCCCATTTATTAACCATCCCCTAAATATTGGAATAATCATTTTTATCCAAACTATTTTAATCTGTTGATTAATTGGCTCAATCAGATTGAATTTTTGATTTAGCTATATTCTTATTCTTGTTACTATCGGAGGACTACTAGTTTTATTTATTTACATAACCAGCCTAGCCTCAAACGAAAAATTTACAAAAAATTGACTTTTTTACTGTATTATCCCACCATTAATATTTTTAATAAATTGACAAACCAAACTCTTTAATCTTAATGAATTAACCTTTTCTCAACAAAATAAAATCAACTTTTCATTTACCTTAAACAAATTTTTTAATTGACCTAATTTAAAAATTTCTTGATTCATTATATGTTACCTTCTTATTACTTTGATTGCAGTAGTAAATATCACTAAAAACTACAAAAATCCTCTCCGCGACAAATTTATGTTAATACCATTACGAAAAAAATCCCCCCCTATTAAAAATTGTAAATAATGCTCTAGTAGATCTACCTACACCTTCAAATATTTCATTATTTTGAAACTTTGCAAGATTATTAGGGTTATGTTTATTAATCCAAATCATTACTGGATTATTTTTAGCAATACATTACTGTTCTAATATTGACCTTGCATTCAATAGAGTTTCTCACATTTGCCGAAATGTGAACTTTGGTTGACTAATCCGAATTCTCCATGCTAATGGGGCCTCATTTTTTTTTATCTGTTTATACTTGCATATCGGCCGAGGAATTTATTTTAATTCTTATTCGCTTACTTACACATGAAGAGTAGGGGTAATCATCTTATTTTCAACCATAGCAACAGCTTTCTTTGGTTATGTACTACCTTGATGGCAAATATCTTTTTGAGGAGCCACAGTAATTACTAACTTATTATCAGCAATTCCTTATATTGGAAACTCTATTGTAATCTGATTATGAGGTGGGTTTGTTGTCGATAACGCTATTCTTTCACGATTTTTTGCATTTCATTTTATTTTTCCTTTTATTATATATGGTTGTATAACCGTATATTACGGTGGCCATCCAAAATCGGACGCGCCGTATGTGCGTATGTATGTACGGCGATCGACGTCACGTCGATAACTGGCAGAGTTTTATGGATTTACGAAATTTTTTTTGCGGGATCATTTTCCCATGTTTTTTCAATGATTTGCCGGAAAAAATTTCGCAACTAAACCGTCCCGCTCGAAAAACGTTTCCTTTCGTAATATCTCCGCCATCCCGCCTCCCCTCCGATTACCGCTTACGCGAAAATATTCGAAAAAAAATTAACTACGTTTTGTCGGAAGAACGCGCGGCCGTAAGTAAAGCCGTTTTCGAGAAAAACTCAAAAATATCGAGAAAAATCGACAAATTTCCCCTTGTGTGTCGAACCTATACGATTGCGCTCCGGAAAGTTCCGAACGAACGTCGACCGATCTAGCACATGATACAAAGAATTGTAAGATATGTCCTTACGCAGTCGCTCCTCCCACTTGCCGACGTCAGTGAGAGAGTAAATACCGACCGTTCGTATGCTATTCGCACGGGAATCATAGCGTTTTGCATTCATTTTCCTATTTGCGATGCTGGATTTTACAAGCATGTGAAATATAGATGTTTTTTCCGAAGCAGAATAACTCAGACATATTCTGCCTGAGCAGTTGTTCGCAAAATGATCGATATTCAATCGATTTAAGACGTTTTAAATGAACTGGAAATGATGTTCCCTCTGCGGTCGATTTTAACAATGTACTAGATGTAATAAGTCAGTGAGGTATAATATCTATGAATAAAATGCGCACTGTATTTGATCGTTTTATTTTCACCGATTGAATCTTCTCAGATAATTTCGTGAAATACGAAGAAACACATCTTTTTATCAGATCGCTCTACCGCGATCAACTAAATAACGTTTCGATTTTAATTATTCGGATTCCTCCTTCAAAAATTTCGAGAAAAACGAATTTTCGAAAAAAAATTAGACCGAATAATCTCCGAAAAACTATAACATTACTTAGGTCCTACTATTATAATTATGGAACTACATATCTTAAACAGAGTTGGCGACTTCTATATAAAGTAACGTTGATTGTTGTCAACATAAAACATGTTTCTTAAAGAGTGCCAAAAGTTTTAGCAAATAAGAATATAGTTGATTGGAGTATTCGATCCAAAAGAGGATATTTATCTACGACGCGGAATCTTATAAAATTCGTGAAAAGTAAATACTGGGTTTTGGGTAAATATCAATGTGGAAATGTAATTTCGGTAATGGGCACATTCCCTCGCGTTTTGATGAGCATTCGATACAATCGCTGGAGGAAAACAACGTTCAAAACTAACCAAAAACTACCAAGATCAACAAAAATTACCTATGTATTGCGACAATTCAAGGATTTTTGTGGGAAAAAAGGATATATCCTGGACAAAGATGAGGAGATGAGTTCCTGTCGAACGTGTCATCCCAGGAATACAAGAATTTCAAAGTAAAGAAAATCTCGGATGTCAATGCAAAATTAATAATGGAAGAGCATCTATTACAAGAAGTTTAAGTGAATATATGTCACGAAGTATTCGAATGAATTACATTAGTGTATAAAATGATTTTGCATTCAAACATACTATTTAATAATTGTACTCGTTTATTTTCGTATTTTGTAAAAGAGCACTCATCTTTTGGACTCCTACTCTTTTGACAATACATGAAAGCAAAAGAGTCTAATTTTGAGATAACACAATTCCAAAGGAATTGGTAATTTTTATGCACTTGTGCAATTATTCTATTATTGAGTCAATTTCTGTTTAATACTTTCACGTTGATTATTGTGTTATCTTGAATGTGTATGTAAGATTCATTGACCCTTCAATATCATCTTAGAATCAATATGATTATATTGGGTGAGGTTGAGATAAGTTCAGTTGTGGTCGACACGCCGAACATTTAGCAAGGAAGTTTATGTACGTTTGTTTCTTCTTATTAAGCCTTCGGAAAAGTGACTTTCGTTATAGATTCAGTACAAACTCTTGTACAAACATTGTATATACAGATAATCGAATAATTAGGTTTAATTTCGAATGTTATTGTTATTTTGTAATTACAGTAATAAACTGCATCTGGCGAATCTAGATTTGTTGAGATAGAAGAAAAGACGAAACCTATCTTACAGGCTATCTAATCATCCAATCTAATCAAATATCTAATCATCCAAGAAAAAAGAAATTCAGAAAACGGGTGTTTTTCTCAGTCGTGAGATTTCTGTATATTACTGAAAATCTGCGAATTTCGTAGATCAGTCTGATTATTCTTTATATTGTCAGTGGACCTCCGAATATTTTTGTGCATTCGGCAAAAAAATTCATGTTGTAGGAATTTTTAAATAGTCGTTTAAATTCTCATCATATTTTCGAATGAAAAATTCGAATTGAAAGCAGGTGTATTTATAAAAATCAGCATTTGAATATTTCCAGACATTTTTTTATGAACTCTGAACTTACTCTGAACTGCCACATACATGGGATATTACATATGAGGATCTACGTAAAAACCATATTCAATTAGTTTTAGATAATCCCTAAAAACAATCAATTATTCTTTTTCTCGCTGCTTTGGTATATTTTATGCCGTAGCCACACACAGTCCTCTGCTACTGCTGCTGCTCCTGCACCTGCACTGTCGCGACCGGCCACACACTGCTCGGCTGCCGTCGTTATCAGCGACCGTCAGTACGACGTTGAATATTCAGTTGGATGGATATAAAAGTTGCCGCAGCTGTGACGCTACGCTTAAATGGCATATCGTCTTTCCGTGCAGAGCGCTCGATCTGTACTGTCGACCAGACAAGCAGTCAATGAGCTTATCTCATTTATTACCCTTTGACTGCGGTCGTGAGACCGACCAGATCACATAACCCAGCCACATGACGGTTTTGATAAGTCCCTGCAACATTTCCTGCAGTCAACTGCGTTCGTGTGGCTGCAGGGTTAAAGAATCTCATGCCGATACGATTTTGTTTAATAATCAGAAGACCAAATCTACTCGTCTTACAAGTCGTTAATGCATTTTATAATAGTATAATATCAACATGAAAGAGAAAATGCGACTCTGATTACATAAACAAAGCTTGCGAACAGCCACGAGAAGCTTCCCTCTCCAACTGGATGTGACGTCAGTCAGTGATGCGCGAACAGAACGAAAATGGGATTTCTAAAGGACATATCTTGTAATTCTTTGTATCATGGAATTAGTGGCTCTCAAAATCACTGGCTTGACAATCGGAACGCAATCGATCATCGGCGACTTGTTCCGAGTAGTATAAGGGCTAGCGCCGACATGGAACTTTTTAGTCATTCAACTGATTTGTGTCCTATGCGTTTATATGAGAGCGCGCCGACATGCCGACAAAGAAATCGGATCAGTTGAATGACTGAAAGTTCCATGTCGGCGCTAAGCCTAATACGCCTGAGTCTCGTCACCGTGACAAAAAAGCACGGCGACTTTTATAAATTTGTAACTGTTCCAACCCGTGATAAGATCGTATCGGTGACAAAGTCACCGACTGTGACATCACAACCCATCCCTAAACATTACAATTATTTTTATTGATTTCATTAGGTTTCACTGAGCAATTTATTGATTTGTGACCGTATTTATTGCATCTAAAACATTTAGGACCTTGATTCTTTAATGGGCAATCATTGCTACGGTGGCCGTCTACACCACAATTAAAACATTTGACATTTACTTTATTTTTATATTCTGGAACAGAAAAATTTTTCGTCTTATGCTCATCTTTATACCGCGCCCGCATTTTACTTTTAATTTTTTCATAAATTACTAATTTTTCCCTCAACTCCGATATTGTTTCTGCCCCATATGAAATTGTTTTGTTACTTTCGTCGCCTTCAATACCATCTATGATGTACTGAATCACTGCACTCGTTTCCATGTTGATTTGTGACGCAATCTGGAGCATAGAGTAACAATACTCTTGGAATGTCTCGTCAACTTTCTTCTTCCTTTTCTGTAGCTTGTAATGAACAGTGTGGCTATCTATCTTTGGATTGAATTCTTTGATTAATGCATTTTTGAGATTATTCCACGAACGTTTGTAATTGTAGAAATCAACAAAAAGTTTTGCCGAACACTGTAACAATCTTCGGATGTAGATTATTTTATGTACCTCACCCCATCCGCACGCCTCTGATACGTCTTCGAACTCTTTTATCCACTTAGTAACGCTAGTTTCGTTATCTCCCGAAAACGGTAAAAGTACGCCCTCTACGTCCTTGAACGTCATTGCCGTTTCCAACCCAGTTTGAAAGACGCGCGCTTCCACTGGTTGCAGCCGTCCTTGCGTCGTTGCCGCTCTTCGTCGAACACCGCTACTTCGACTTCCATCGTTATCCGCTTGTAGAAAGCGCGTGCTCGGTTGGCGGGATCTGGCAACATCGTCGTCGTCAAAATTCGGGAATCGTCGTTTGGCGGTTTTATCGTCTTCCAGCACATGGCGTAGCCTCGTTTTCATGTTGGATTTTGAGCCTGTAGGTTTTAATCCCAATCTTCGTAGTCGAAAACGTAATTCCTTTGTAGTTAGTTCGTCTACTTCGATCTCGTCGTCAGAATCTTCATCGTCGGAACTCCATCGTTCCCTTCGTCATCATCGTCGTCGGTACCATTTTCGTCGTCTTCGTCTTTTCCAGCTTCGATTCGATCCCGTTCGACCTGAAGCACATTAATTAATCTAATAATCAACTCACTTTTATTCCCCGTGGTACGGAGATTCCTATTCTGAAGTTCGTGTTTTAGTTCCGTCTTTCTCATCTGGTACACTTCGTTGTCTTTTAATACCGTCGTTTGTCCATCAGTAGGCCCATTTTGCACTTCGTTTTCACTTGCATCCGCCATCTTTTTTTTTTTTTTTTTTAAATTACTGCACAAAATATCACTAATCGATAATCCCGGTTGAGCCCCCAAAAATGTGGGATGCACCTCAATGATTGAATTCGACAGCAGTCTCAAACGATTATATTAATAATTCAAACGTAAAGTATTCACAATTAACAACGAACTTGCTGCTTCGAGCGGCCAGGATAGAATCACAGAACAAGTAAAAGAGAAGAAACGGCACTCCCATGTAAATCTGCGGTTCACTATTTCGATATTTCGGAAGAGAGAGATAGATATCCTATAGGAGTAGCACTGTAGGAAACATTACAAAATGCAATACTTTATGGAAATAAACATAAACTCTATTTACCACTTTTTAGCAAGTTTGGTTGAATTAGAAACTAATTTTTTTGAAGAAAAACAATGATTACTCTGTTCAAAAATTCTTAAATCGTAGTCTAAAAATTATTCATTTTTATCCTTACGTTGGATATGCTGACTGCTTGGGAAATTTCTATTCCAAAATTCTACCGAAATATAAGGATTTTGAGGCAGTGAATTGAAAGTAGGCTTGGAAATGCATCGATTCATGGTATTTTCCATATGCAATAACATATTGCGATAAAAAATTTTACTCATAAATTGTACATAACCTCAATTTTTCGAAAAAATTGTCCTTGACCTTGACTACATTCATTCTTCAGAATTTAGGAAATTAAAATAAGAAGCAATGCTGAAATGAAATATTTTTAATTGCGAATAGATCATACATACATAATAATCATACGACAAAGCTTAAAATTAAATTACTTCATGCTAAAATTCATCTAAATACCAATTGCAGCTGACTTTCAATGTACAAACATGTATATAATTAGAATCATAATAAAATTCAATAGTTTTTCATCAAGGGCCAATATGTTATTCATTTACTCCTTCCTCATGACTAAGTTATTCAAGAACTCCGCTAATGATCCAGACTGACGACTTAATATTTATGAATGTATGTATAAAATCAGTGATATCAATAAGAACCGCTCCTTAAAAATTATATAAAAGTTAAGATAAAATAATGTGTAACGAAAAACAAAAAATTAACGAGCGAATATATCACTGACATTCTGGACTGAGAAAAATTAAAACTCGAAAGGCATCTAGTCAGACAATGATAACATGCACGGTAGAGCCAAAAAGATCGAAACGACGGAAAAAAACTGGCATCTGTTTCATGGATGACAAAGCATTCATGACAGAGCCTTTAATAATTACATTGACAGTCCAGAATGTCAGTGATATCAATAAGAACCGCTCCTTAAAAATTATATAAAAGTTAAAATAAAATAATGTATAACGAAGATGAAAAAATATAACGATGTCAGTTTTTCTGGTACTTCAGTACATGACCCATCTCCACACCTCATACAACAGAGCAAAGTGTATTTTTTAATTTCCTCTCGGTTATCATTTATAAAGAATGTATTACAGTTAATACAGAATGGAGTGTAGTACAACGAACGTTGTTCTAATAAAATCTTACCATCTTCAGTAGCAGGCAGTTCAATTACCGTTGAATTTTCAAATCCTTCTGAAATAAAACCTTTGCAGAAAACACTGACTCAGTTTTAACAAGTAATTACCGTGTTCAGTTCCAGCTGACGTAGATGGAATAGGATTTTCATTTAACATTGTCTCAGTTGTTTCTTTATTTACCAAAGTGAATTCTTTCGACGGGAATTGACATATAATGTCATCCAATAGAAAAGTATGACCTTTTCGAAAAACTGTGGGTATCGCTTCCTTTGTTAATCGGTTGGACCCTTCTCTAACAAAGCAGGACGAATCAAAATGGTCACGACAAATTTTTCGTAGCTGGTGCAGTTTCTATGTCGGAATGTGAACGAAATCTGAATTCGCTGCACGACGAACCCACTCACGGCATCTAAAAACAAATATTGAAAATTAATTAAATTAATTAAAAAAGTATTCATGTAAGAACTGTTAATCAGTCGGTAAATACGCATAATGACTTATAAACACATCTATATCATACCTGGAAACATCTGCTGGAAATTTAAAAAGACTTTTTCCTTGATTTTCCCGATTTGAACAACTCGTCACGTCACATAAACAATGTCTTAGCTTCCTCTGAGGTTCCATATTAATATGAAATATAAAGTCTTTAAGGCACTATTTAATAATAAATCTAGCGAAATTTCGAACAAAAACAAGTAAAACTTGAATTTAAACAAATGGCGACAGCGTCTTTCTAATAATTAGAAACGGCTGAAGATCACGTGACGATGGAGTCAGTTATACCAACACCGTGCAGTTGAAAAACGAAGAGTTCATTCGCATTTCATTTATTTTTTTAATTCATTCGGTTGGTAAGTTTTTACTTCACCAATATTTGTATCCTCTGATGTGTTCTCTTTTCCTCGTCAAATTAGTGGCTCGGTTTCGCCTATCAAGTGTCGTACCCCTGGATAGAATGAATCCGCCTGCGCCGCCCTCTCTTACACTGAGTACAACCAAAGAATATATACATACTGAACAAGAAGCGTCACTCCCACGCAAAATTCGTATAGGATTTTTAGTGCGCAGGTTACCTGAATATAACGGATTGACATAAACAGCTGATTTCGCACCAATAAGAAATAAGATTTCATTTTGGTGCTCAAACACCTTTAAAACTTGCCAGGACCGGATTTAAGGGGACGACGGAAATATGTTCCAAAGTTACGTGAGATGAATGGTTTTTCTTCGTTCAAAACTTATTGTGTTAATCAAATATCAAAACTTCATGTCTGATTTGTTTCCATCCCATTTGACTTAACGATAATCAATTCGAATAAATTCCTGAGTCCGTGCGTTTAGCGTTTTGTTAGTGCGCAGACTACCTAAACTCGCTCAAGGTCACAAAAATCTGTTAGTACGATTTTGTTCCTAAATTACCGAGAGTGACGCTTCTTGTTCAGTATGTATATATTCTTTGGTACAACTATTCTCTGATTCTCTAAATTCTAACATACACTATTCCTACATAAAGGCTACCATCCCCGACACGATTCTTTCGATCCTACACATATATACATGTTATTAAAAAGGAGTATGACTGACGTTAAACGTCAGAAGGTTCATGGATAACCTCCAATATTGAATTAATGATAAATGAATCGATCACAGAGAACTCGATAATAGTTTCAACTGACCTTATGTTTCATTTTTCTGATCGCACGGAACAAGGGTTGTCGTCACTCATACGAAAAGGAAACAGGCAGCCAAATGTGTTTCGTCCAGTGGATTTTGTAGGACTGATCACGACGTTATATTAACAAAATCACACCTACCGTCGACACATTTTCAACTTCCACGCATTTGTATCTGTGAGAATTTTCACGAAAGTGATACGTGTTATTAAAAAGGAGTATGACTGACGTTAAACGTCAGAAGGTTCATGGATAACCTCCAATATTGAATTAATGATAAATGAATCGATCACAGAGAACTCGATAATAGTTTCAACTGACCTTATGTTTCATTTTTCTGATCGCACGGAACAAGGGTTGTCGTCACTCATACGAAAAGGAAACAGGCAGCCTTTTCGTATGAGTGATGACAACCCTTGTTCCGTGCGATCAGAAAAATGAAACATAAGGTCAGTTGAAACTATTATCGAGTTGTCTGTGATCGATTCATTTATCATTAATGAAATTAAGTACGTAGAAAAAAAAAGGAAGGGTAAATGCCATGAAGGTGTGTCCTAAAATTATTTTCAGGCGACCACGTCAGAAAGTGGTATATATCGCCACGCCTACCTGTCGAAGAAAGTTGACAATTACATGCAACTGTGCGGGAATGTTATTCCCGCACGGCTAAAACCAGTTTGATCCGTGCGGGAAAGTGGTGACATCGAAATGAAACCACGCCAAGTAGATAGAAGTGAATGAAAAGTTTAGTTCGTATATCCCATCGAATATTTATAAGGCTAATGAGTTACCAGAACATATCGTATCATTAACGAAGAGCTTCGAATCGCGTTTATAACATGCAAAGTGAAAAATATCCCTCCAGAAATATTAAACTCATGGGAATTATTGCCGACAAATCTGAAAGGAAGGTACGAAATAACATAAACAAATAAAGTTATCTATTATTTTCTCTACAACGCCATCTAGAAGCAGTAGATTGAATTATTCAGTTCTGTTTGGGTCGAAACGTTCATTGTGTGTTCTGAAAGTAATTATCGTATAATGCCATTTTTGTGGTCGCCTGAAAAATGTCGTTCATTACTCGTGGAAAGTCAGATTTCATTGCTCGTGTCTAGCCTCACTCGGCTCCGCTTCGCTTCGCCTCGTTCGTCAAACTGACACTCGCATGAAATCATCGACTTTCCGCACTCGTTATGAAATATACTATCTATATATCTTATTCCATATGAAATTGCCGTCGTTGAATTATCATTAATCTTAGCATATCGTGAGTGAGCAAGTTCCCCAATGAAATCGTTAGGGGCTGCGGCTGTAAGTAAATGAGAGGTAGATTAATTTTTATGTATTTGCGCTTGAAAAATTTGTGACTCATTCAACTTCGATATTGATTTTTTTAGTATTACGATGAACAATCAACTTGCACACTTAGTAGCAATACTGGCAATCGAATTCCATAATTTTTTGCGCATGTCGTCAAGCAATTTTGAAATTTCAATTGCAAAAAACTCACCAAAAATTGAAATTTAGCTACCAGTAACGTTGCGATGTGGTACATTACCTAATCAAAATTTCGACTCTAACCATATTCGTAAATTGTGCCTCATGTAGATATGAGAATACATTTCAAATTTATTTACAACATTATTAAATCAGGAACTCTCAAAGTCTTGAACCATTTGTCGATTTATATAATTCATTATTTTGCAAAAAATGTTATTTAATCTAGATTCAATTTATCCACATAAAATAAATAAACGCGATTGAAAAATAGTGTTTTGAAGATTTAATTTTCGAATCGTTCTGAATCAGTCTTGCCTACTTTTCAGTTTGTTCGCATATTTTGTTTATTTTCTTGCAAACCCTGCGTGTTCGCAAGGTGGCCGGTATGTTGAGAACTCATAACTGAACATGGCAACATGTGAGTTTTAGCTGTGACTCGACTCGCCTGTGGCAACGTCGCGGGTGAGGAGCGACGAGTCAGTTGGTAAGAAACGAGCAGCAGATATAGATAAGTGAAAGCTAAGTTTTGTTAACGTTGGTTAAAACAGTGTGAGCTTAATAAAGCGTTTACTAGGTACAACTGTGTGATTGCCGATTGGCCGCAGTATTAGTTCGACATTAGTTTTCGTCTCTGATATTACAAGGACTAAACACCGTTTTCTGGGTCTTCATAATCGGTACTAGTATCGATAAATTAAACAAAATGAGGTTGTCACGAACACTTACAGATTCATTGCATAATAGGCAATTATATATTTTGGAAGTAACAGTTTGTTTTAAATGAATCTTCTCATGATTCTTAACATTGCTCGTTTTATCACTGTAATACCTACACTTTGAACAGCGGGGCATTTTTGCAAAACAACAACGAAACAATTCTAACAATAACCAGTACTTAGCGAAAATACAAAAATACAAAATCGGTTGGGAGCATAGAATGTAAGGAAGAGGAACATACTTGAAAACACATTTTGAAAACCAGTCTGCTTGTTTTAATTTGGATAAATATACAAATCCCTGAAAATTGAGAATTAGTTAAAATCTGTAGATCAAATCTTTAAGGGAAAAACATTTTATATAATAGTAGTGAAATGCTGTATAATATTAGCATGCGTAAGCGAGGTATATTGTATATTTGAAGTCTCATGAAATGAAACATCAAAATTGATATGTCAAATTTCAACATCAATTTGGATATTAACGTAATAATACTCATGAATTTCTTTGCTGAAATACTTGTTACATTCTTTTATTTGGTATATACCTTCTGTAATTCAATAACAATGAAAAAGAAACTGAAGGTCACATTTATAAGTATCCCGATATCAAAAAATGACGTAAATTCTAGTCTCACTTTTGAATGGATGAAATTGTTCCTTAGGTGTCAGCAGAAGAAAAATTAATAATGAAACATATTGTACTAGCAAAATTATCATAATAATAATTCTATTGAAAATTGGCATGACCAGAGTAATTGTGTAAAAGTTGCTTTGAAAAATGTTCATGATATATCATGAAGCCACTTTTAACAAACTCTAAAGCTTTATTTTGAGGTTATGTAGCAAATTCCGGATTCAGTCTTACCTATACCAATATTAATATCTCTTGAGGTGGCCGCACCGTGATGAAACTTTCACGAAAAATCCTACAATAGATGCGACACCGAATTCTATTCCAAAAATGTCAATCCGAAGAGAATTGAAAAATTGATAAATAGTGCGCGTTTTTGCGTGTTTTAGAAAATTGGGAGCGCGATAATATCTCTTGAGGTGGCCGCACCGTGATGAAACTTTCACGAAAAATCCTACAATAGATGCGACACCGAATTCTATTCCAAAAATGTCAATCCGAAGAGAATTGAAAAATTGATAAATAGTGCGCGTTTTTGCGTGTTTTAGAAAATTGGGAGCGCGATAATATCTCTTGAGGTCTCTTGAGGTGGCCGCACCGTGACGAAACTTTCACGAAAAATCCTCTAATAGATGCGACACCGAATTCTATTCCAAAAATGTCAATCCGAAGAGAATTGAAAAATTGATAAATAGTGCGCGTTTTTGCGTGTTTTAGAAAATTGGGAGCGCGATAATATCTCTTGAGGTGGCCGCACCGTGATGAAACTTTCACGAAAAATCCTACAATAGATGCGACACCGAATTCTATTCCAAAAATGTCAATCCGAAGAGAATTGAAAAATTGATAAATAGTGCGCGTTTTTGCGTGTTTTAGAAAATTGGGAGCGCGATAAAATCTCTTGAGGTGGCCGCACCGTGATGAAACTTTCACGAAAAATCCTACAATAGATGCGACACCGAATTCTATTCCAAAAATGTCAATCCGAAGAGAATTGAAAAATTGATAAATAGTGCGCGTTTTTGCGTGTTTTAGAAAATTGGGAGCGCGATAATATCTCTTGAGGTGGCCGCACCGTGATGAAACTTTCACGAAAAATCCTCTAATAGATGCGACACCGAATTCTATTCCAAAAATGTCAATCCGAAGAAAATTGAAAAATTGATAAATAGTGCGCGTTTTTGCGTGTTTTAGAAAATTGGGAGCGCGATAATATCTCTTGAGGTGGCCGCACCGTGATGAAACTTTCACGAAAAATCCTACAATAGATGCGACACCGAATTCTATTCCAAAAATGTCAATCCGAAGAGAATTGAAAAATTGATAAATAGTGCGCGTTTTTGCGTGTTTTAGAAAATTGGGAGCGCGATAAAATCTCTTGAGGTGGCCGCACCGTGATGAAACTTTCACGAAAAATCCTACAATAGATGCGACACCGAATTCTATTCCAAAAATGTCAATCCGAAGAGAATTGAAAAATTGATAAATAGTGCGCGTTTTTGCGTGTTTTAGAAAATTGGGAGCGCGATAATATCTCTTGAGGTGGCCGCACCGTGATGAAACTTTCACGAAAAATCCTCTAATAGATGCGACACCGAATTCTATTCCAAAAATGTCAATCTGAAGAGAATTGAAAAATTGATAAATAGTGCGCGTTTTTGCGTGTTTTAGAAAATTGGGAGCGCGATAATATCTCTTGAGGTGGCCGCACCGTGATGAAACTTTCACGAAAAATCCTACAATAGATGCGACACCGAATTCTATTCCAAAAATGTCAATCCGAAGAGAATTGAAAAATTGATAAATAGTGCGCGTTTTTGCGTGTTTTAGAAAATTGGGAGCGCGATAATATCTCTTGAGGTGGCCGCACCGTGATGAAACTTTCACGAAAAATCCTACAATAGATGCGACACCGAATTCTATTCCAAAAATGTCAATCCGAAGAGAATTGAAAAATTGATAAATAGTGCGCGTTTTTGCGTGTTTTAGAAAATTGGGAGCGCGATAAAATCTCTTGAGGTGGCCGCACCGTGATGAAACTTTCACGAAAAATCCTACAATAGATGCGACACCGAATTCTATTCCAAAAATGTCAATCCGAAGAGAATTGAAAAATTGATAAATAGTGCGCGTTTTTGCGTGTTTTAGAAAATTGGGAGCGCGATAATATCTCTTGAGGTGGCCGCACCGTGATGAAACTTTCACGAAAAATCCTACAATAGATGCGACACCGAATTCTATTCCAAAAATGTCAATCCGAAGAGAATTGAAAAATTGATAAATAGTGCGCGTTTTTGCGTGTTTTAGAAAATTGGGAGCGCGATAAAATCTCTTGAGGTGGCCGCACCGTGATGAAACTTTCACGAAAAATCCTACAATAGATGCGACACCGAATTCTATTCCAAAAATGTCAATCCGAAGAGAATTGAAAAATTGATAAATAGTGCGCGTTTTTGCGTGTTTTAGAAAATTGGGAGCGCGATAAAATCTCTTGAGGTGGCCGCACCGTGATGAAACTTTCACGAAAAATCCCTCAACAGATGCGACACCGAATTCTATTCCAAAAATGTCAATCCGAAGAGAATTGAAAAATTGATAAATAGTGCGCGTTTTTGCGTGTTTTAGAAAATTGGGAGCGCGATAATATCTCTTGAGGTGGCCGCACCGTGATGAAACTTTCACGAAAAATCCTACAATAGATGCGACACCGAATTCTATTCCAAAAATGTCAATCCGAAGAGAATTGAAAAATTGATAAATAGTGCGCGTTTTTGCGTGTTTTAGAAAATTGGGAGCGCGATAAAATCTCTTGAGGTGGCCGCACCGTGATGAAACTTTCACGAAAAATCCCTCAACAGATGCGACACCGAATTCTATTCCAAAAATGTCAATCCGAAGAGAATTGAAAAATTGATAAATAGTGCGCGTTTTTGCGTGTTTTAGAAAATTGGGAGCGCGATAATATCTCTTGAGGTGGCCGCACCGTGATGAAACTTTCACGAAAAATCCTCTAATAGATGCGACACCGAATTCTATTCCAAAAATGTCAATCTGAAGAGAATTGAAAAATTGATAAATAGTGCGCGTTTTTGCGTGTTTTAGAAAATTGGGAGCGCGATAAAATCTCTTGAGGTGGCCGCACCGTGATGAAACTTTCACGAAAAATCCTACAATAGATGCGACACCGAATTCTATTCCAAAAATGTCAATCCGAAGAGAATTGAAAAATTGATAAATAGTGCGCGTTTTTGCGTGTTTTAGAAAATTGGGAGCGCGATAATATCTCTTGAGGTGGCCGCACCGTGATGAAACTTTCACGAAAAATCCTACAATAGATGCGACACCGAATTCTATTCCAAAAATGTCAATCCGAAGAGAATTGAAAAATTGATAAATAGTGCGCGTTTTTGCGTGTTTTAGAAAATTGGGAGCGCGATAAAATCTCTTGAGGTGGCCGCACCGTGATGAAACTTTCACGAAAAATCCTACAATAGATGCGACACCGAATTCTATTCCAAAAATGTCAATCCGAAGAGAATTGAAAAATTGATAAATAGTGCGCGTTTTTGCGTGTTTTAGAAAATTGGGAGCGCGATAATATCTCTTGAGGTGGCCGCACCGTGATGAAACTTTCACGAAAAATCCTACAATAGATGCGACACCGAATTCTATTCCAAAAATGTCAATCCGAAGAGAATTGAAAAATTGATAAATAGTGCGCGTTTTTGCGTGTTTTAGAAAATTGGGAGCGCGATAATATCTCTTGAGGTGGCCGCACCGTGATGAAACTTTCACGAAAAATCCTACAATAGATGCGACACCGAATTCTATTCCAAAAATGTCAATCCGAAGAGAATTGAAAAATTGATAAATAGTGCGCGTTTTTGCGTGTTTTAGAAAATTGGGAGCGCGATAAAATCTCTTGAGGTGGCCGCACCGTGATGAAACTTTCACGAAAAATCCCTCAACAGATGCGACACCGAATTCTATTCCAAAAATGTCAATCCGAAGAGAATTGAAAAATTGATAAATAGTGCGCGTTTTTGCGTGTTTTAGAAAATTGGGAGCGCGATAATATCTCTTGAGGTGGCCGCACCGTGATGAAACTTTCACGAAAAATCCTACAATAGATGCGACACCGAATTCTATTCCAAAAATGTCAATCCGAAGAGAATTGAAAAATTGATAAATAGTGCGCGTTTTTGCGTGTTTTAGAAAATTGGGAGCGCGATAAAATCTCTTGAGGTGGCCGCACCGTGATGAAACTTTCACGAAAAATCCTACAATAGATGCGACACCGAATTCTATTCCAAAAATGTCAATCCGAAGAGAATTGAAAAATTGATAAATAGTGCGCGTTTTTGCGTGTTTTAGAAAATTGGGAGCGCGATAATATCTCTTGAGGTGGCCGCACCGTGATGAAACTTTCACGAAAAATCCTACAATAGATGCGACACCGAATTCTATTCCAAAAATGTCAATCCGAAGAGAATTGAAAAATTGATAAATAGTGCGCGTTTTTGCGTGTTTTAGAAAATTGGGAGCGCGATAAAATCTCTTGAGGTGGCCGCACCGTGATGAAACTTTCACGAAAAATCCTACAATAGATGCGACACCGAATTCTATTCCAAAAATGTCAATCCGAAGAGAATTGAAAAATTGATAAATAGTGCGCGTTTTTGCGTGTTTTAGAAAATTGGGAGCGCGATAATATCTCTTGAGGTGGCCGCACCGTGATGAAACTTTCACGAAAAATCCTACAATAGATGCGACACCGAATTCTATTCCAAAAATGTCAATCCGAAGAGAATTGAAAAATTGATAAATAGTGCGCGTTTTTGCGTGTTTTAGAAAATTGGGAGCGCGATAAAATCTCTTGAGGTGGCCGCACCGTGATGAAACTTTCACGAAAAATCCCTCAACAGATGCGACACCGAATTCTATTCCAAAAATGTCAATCCGAAGAGAATTGAAAAATTGATAAATAGTGCGCGTTTTTGCGTGTTTTAGAAAATTGGGAGCGCGATAATATCTCTTGAGGTGGCCGCACCGTGATGAAACTTTCACGAAAAATCCTACAATAGATGCGACACCGAATTCTATTCCAAAAATGTCAATCCGAAGAGAAATTGAAAAATTGATAAATAGTGCGCGTTTTTGCGTGTTTTAGAAAATTGGGAGCGCGATAAAATCTCTTGAGGTGGCCGCACCGTGATGAAACTTTCACGAAAAATCCTACAATAGATGCGACACCGAATTCTATTCCAAAAATGTCAATCCGAAGAGAATTGAAAAATTGATAAATAGTGCGCGTTTTTGCGTGTTTTAGAAAATTGGGAGCGCGATAATATCTCTTGAGGTGGCCGCACCGTGATGAAACTTTCACGAAAAATCCTACAATAGATGCGACACCGAATTCTATTCCAAAAATGTCAATCCGAAGAGAATTGAAAAATTGATAAATAGTGCGCGTTTTTGCGTGTTTTAGAAAATTGGGAGCGCGATAAAATCTCTTGAGGTGGCCGCACCGTGATGAAACTTTCACGAAAAATCCCTCAACAGATGCGACACCGAATTCTATTCCAAAAATGTCAATCCGAAGAGAATTGAAAAATTGATAAATAGTGCGCGTTTTTGCGTGTTTTAGAAAATTGGGAGCGCGATAATATCTCTTGAGGTGGCCGCACCGTGATGAAACTTTCACGAAAAATCCTACAATAGATGCGACACCGAATTCTATTCCAAAAATGTCAATCCGAAGAGAATTGAAAAATTGATAAATAGTGCGCGTTTTTGCGTGTTTTAGAAAATTGGGAGCGCGATAATATCTCTTGAGGTGGCCGCACCGTGATGAAACTTTCACGAAAAATCCTACAATAGATGCGACACCGAATTCTATTCCAAAAATGTCAATCCGAAGAGAATTGAAAAATTGATAAATAGTGCGCGTTTTTGCGTGTTTTAGAAAATTGGGAGCGCGATAAAATCTCTTGAGGTGGCCGCACCGTGATGAAACTTTCACGAAAAATCCTACAATAGATGCGACACCGAATTCTATTCCAAAAATGTCAATCCGAAGAGAATTGAAAAATTGATAAATAGTGCGCGTTTTTGCGTGTTTTAGAAAATTGGGAGCGCGATAAAATCTCTTGAGGTGGCCGCACCGTGATGAAACTTTCACGAAAAATCCTACAATAGATGCGACACCGAATTCTATTCCAAAAATGTCAATCCGAAGAGAATTGAAAAATTGATAAATAGTGCGCGTTTTTGCGTGTTTTAGAAAATTGGGAGCGCGATAATATCTCTTGAGGTGGCCGCACCGTGATGAAACTTTCACGAAAAATCCTACAATAGATGCGACACCGAATTCTATTCCAAAAATGTCAATCCGAAGAGAATTGAAAAATTGATAAATAGTGCGCGTTTTTGCGTGTTTTAGAAAATTGGGAGCGCGATAAAATCTCTTGAGGTGGCCGCACCGTGATGAAACTTTCACGAAAAATCCCTCAACAGATGCGACACCGAATTCTATTCCAAAAATGTCAATCCGAAGAGAATTGAAAAATTGATAAATAGTGCGCGTTTTTGCGTGTTTTAGAAAATTGGGAGCGCGATAATATCTCTTGAGGTGGCCGCACCGTGATGAAACTTTCACGAAAAATCCTACAATAGATGCGACACCGAATTCTATTCCAAAAATGTCAATCCGAAGAGAATTGAAAAATTGATAAATAGTGCGCGTTTTTGCGTGTTTTAGAAAATTGGGAGCGCGATAAAATCTCTTGAGGTGGCCGCACCGTGATGAAACTTTCACGAAAAATCCTACAATAGATGCGACACCGAATTCTATTCCAAAAATGTCAATCCGAAGAGAATTGAAAAATTGATAAATAGTGCGCGTTTTTGCGTGTTTTAGAAAATTGGGAGCGCGATAATATCTCTTGAGGTGGCCGCACCGTGATGAAACTTTCACGAAAAATCCTACAATAGATGCGACACCGAATTCTATTCCAAAAATGTCAATCCGAAGAGAATTGAAAAATTGATAAATAGTGCGCGTTTTTGCGTGTTTTAGAAAATTGGGAGCGCGATAAAATCTCTTGAGGTGGCCGCACCGTGATGAAACTTTCACGAAAAATCCCTCAACAGATGCGACACCGAATTCTATTCCAAAAATGTCAATCCGAAGAAAATTGAAAAATTGATAAATAGTGCGCGTTTTTGCGTGTTTTAGAAAATTGGGAGCGCGATAAAATCTCTTGAGGTGGCCGCACCGTGATGAAACTTTCACGAAAAATCCTACAATAGATGCGACACCGAATTCTATTCCAAAAATGTCAATCCGAAGAGAATTGAAAAATTGATAAATAGTGCGCGTTTTTGCGTGTTTTAGAAAATTGGGAGCGCGATAAAATCTCTTGAGGTGGCCGCACCGTGATGAAACTTTCACGAAAAATCCTACAATAGATGCGACACCGAATTCTATTCCAAAAATGTCAATCCGAAGAGAATTGAAAAATTGATAAATAGTGCGCGTTTTTGCGTGTTTTAGAAAATTGGGAGCGCGATAAAATCTCTTGAGGTGGCCGCACCGTGATGAAACTTTCACGAAAAATCCTACAATAGATGCGACACCGAATTCTATTCCAAAAATGTCAATCCGAAGAGAATTGAAAAATTGATAAATAGTGCGCGTTTTTGCGTGTTTTAGAAAATTGGGAGCGCGATAAAATCTCTTGAGGTGGCCGCACCGTGATGAAACTTTCACGAAAAATCCTACAATAGATGCGACACCGAATTCTATTCCAAAAATGTCAATCCGAAGAGAATTGAAAAATTGATAAATAGTGCGCGTTTTTGCGTGTTTTAGAAAATTGGGAGCGCGATAAAATCTCTTGAGGTGGCCGCACCGTGATGAAACTTTCACGAAAAATCCCTCAACAGATGCGACACCGAATTCTATTCCAAAAATGTCAATCCGAAGAAAATTGAAAAATTGATAAATAGTGCGCGTTTTTGCGTGTTTTAGAAAATTGGGAGCGCGATAAAATCTCTTGAGGTGGCCGCACCGTGATGAAACTTTCACGAAAAATCCCTCAACAGATGCGACACCGAATTCTATTCCAAAAATGTCAATCCGAAGAAAATTGAAAAATTGATAAATAGTGCGCGTTTTTGCGTGTTTTAGAAAATTGGGAGCGCGATAATATCTCTTGAGGTGGCCGCACCGTGATGAAACTTTCACGAAAAATCCTACAATAGATGCGACACCGAATTCTATTCCAAAAATGTCAATCCGAAGAGAATTGAAAAATTGATAAATAGTGCGCGTTTTTGCGTGTTTTAGAAAATTGGGAGCGCGATAAAATCTCTTGAGGTGGCCGCACCGTGATGAAACTTTCACGAAAAATCCTACAATAGATGCGACACCGAATTCTATTCCAAAAATGTCAATCCGAAGAGAATTGAAAAATTGATAAATAGTGCGCGTTTTTGCGTGTTTTAGAAAATTGGGAGCGCGATAAAATCTCTTGAGGTGGCCGCACCGTGATGAAACTTTCACGAAAAATCCTACAATAGATGCGACACCGAATTCTATTCCAAAAATGTCAATCCGAAGAGAATTGAAAAATTGATAAATAGTGCGCGTTTTTGCGTGTTTTAGAAAATTGGGAGCGCGATAAAATCTCTTGAGGTGGCCGCACCGTGATGAAACTTTCACGAAAAATCCCTCAACAGATGCGACACCGAATTCTATTCCAAAAATGTCAATCCGAAGAAAATTGAAAAATTGATAAATAGTGCGCGTTTTTGCGTGTTTTAGAAAATTGGGAGCGCGATAATATCTCTTGAGGTGGCCGCACCGTGATGAAACTTTCACGAAAAATCCTACAATAGATGCGACACCGAATTCTATTCCAAAAATGTCAATCCGAAGAGAATTGAAAAATTGATAAATAGTGCGCGTTTTTGCGTGTTTTAGAAAATTGGGAGCGCGATAAAATCTCTTGAGGTGGCCGCACCGTGATGAAACTTTCACGAAAAATCCCTCAACAGATGCGACACCGAATTCTATTCCAAAAATGTCAATCCGAAGAGAATTGAAAAATTGATAAATAGTGCGCGTTTTTGCGTGTTTTAGAAAATTGGGAGCGCGATAATATCTCTTGAGGTGGCCGCACCGTGATGAAACTTTCACGAAAAATCCTACAATAGATGCGACACCGAATTCTATTCCAAAAATGTCAATCCGAAGAGAATTGAAAAATTGATAAATAGTGCGCGTTTTTGCGTGTTTTAGAAAATTGGGAGCGCGATAAAATCTCTTGAGGTGGCCGCACCGTGATGAAACTTTCACGAAAAATCCTACAATAGATGCGACACCGAATTCTATTCCAAAAATGTCAATCCGAAGAGAATTGAAAAATTGATAAATAGTGCGCGTTTTTGCGTGTTTTAGAAAATTGGGAGCGCGATAATATCTCTTGAGGTGGCCGCACCGTGATGAAACTTTCACGAAAAATCCTACAATAGATGCGACACCGAATTCTATTCCAAAAATGTCAATCCGAAGAGAATTGAAAAATTGATAAATAGTGCGCGTTTTTGCGTGTTTTAGAAAATTGGGAGCGCGATAAAATCTCTTGAGGTGGCCGCACCGTGATGAAACTTTCACGAAAAATCCCTCAACAGATGCGACACCGAATTCTATTCCAAAAATGTCAATCCGAAGAGAATTGAAAAATTGATAAATAGTGCGCGTTTTTGCGTGTTTTAGAAAATTGGGAGCGCGATAAAATCTCTTGAGGTGGCCGCACCGTGATGAAACTTTCACGAAAAATCCTACAATAGATGCGACACCGAATTCTATTCCAAAAATGTCAATCCGAAGAGAATTGAAAAATTGATAAATAGTGCGCGTTTTTGCGTGTTTTAGAAAATTGGGAGCGCGATAAAATCTCTTGAGGTGGCCGCACCGTGATGAAACTTTCACGAAAAATCCCTCAACAGATGCGACACCGAATTCTATTCCAAAAATGTCAATCCGAAGAGAATTGAAAAATTGATAAATAGTGCGCGTTTTTGCGTGTTTTAGAAAATTGGGAGCGCGATAATATCTCTTGAGGTGGCCGCACCGTGATGAAACTTTCACGAAAAATCCTACAATAGATGCGACACCGAATTCTATTCCAAAAATGTCAATCCGAAGAGAATTGAAAAATTGATAAATAGTGCGCGTTTTTGCGTGTTTTAGAAAATTGGGAGCGCGATAAAATCTCTTGAGGTGGCCGCACCGTGATGAAACTTTCACGAAAAATCCCTCAACAGATGCGACACCGAATTCTATTCCAAAAATGTCAATCCGAAGAGAATTGAAAAATTGATAAATAGTGCGCGTTTTTGCGTGTTTTAGAAAATTGGGAGCGCGATAAAATCTCTTGAGGTGGCCGCACCGTGATGAAACTTTCACGAAAAATCCTACAATAGATGCGACACCGAATTCTATTCCAAAAATGTCAATCCGAAGAAAATTGAAAAATTGATAAATAGTGCGCGTTTTTGCGTGTTTTAGAAAATTGGGAGCGCGATAAAATCTCTTGAGGTGGCCGCACCGTGATGAAACTTTCACGAAAAATCCTACAATAGATGCGACACCGAATTCTATTCCAAAAATGTCAATCCGAAGAAAATTGAAAAATTGATAAATAGTGCGCGTTTTTGCGTGTTTTAGAAAATTGGGAGCGCGATAATATCTCTTGAGGTGGCCGCACCGTGATGAAACTTTCACGAAAAATCCTACAATAGATGCGACACCGAATTCTATTCCAAAAATGTCAATCCGAAGAGAATTGAAAAATTGATAAATAGTGCGCGTTTTTGCGTGTTTTAGAAAATTGGGAGCGCGATAATATCTCTTGAGGTGGCCGCACCGTGATGAAACTTTCACGAAAAATCCTACAATAGATGCGACACCGAATTCTATTCCAAAAATGTCAATCCGAAGAGAATTGAAAAATTGATAAATAGTGCGCGTTTTTGCGTGTTTTAGAAAATTGGGAGCGCGATAAAATCTCTTGAGGTGGCCGCACCGTGATGAAACTTTCACGAAAAATCCTACAATAGATGCGACACCGAATTCTATTCCAAAAATGTCAATCCGAAGAGAATTGAAAAATTGATAAATAGTGCGCGTTTTTGCGTGTTTTAGAAAATTGGGAGCGCGATAAAATCTCTTGAGGTGGCCGCACCGTGATGAAACTTTCACGAAAAATCCCTCAACAGATGCGACACCGAATTCTATTCCAAAAATGTCAATCCGAAGAAAATTGAAAAATTGATAAATAGTGCGCGTTTTTGCGTGTTTTAGAAAATTGGGAGCGCGATAATATCTCTTGAGGTGGCCGCACCGTGATGAAACTTTCACGAAAAATCCTACAATAGATGCGACACCGAATTCTATTCCAAAAATGTCAATCCGAAGAGAATTGAAAAATTGATAAATAGTGCGCGTTTTTGCGTGTTTTAGAAAATTGGGAGCGCGATAATATCTCTTGAGGTGGCCGCACCGTGATGAAACTTTCACGAAAAATCCTCAACAGATGCGACACCGAATTCTATTCCAAAAATGTCAATCCGAAGAAAATTGAAAAATTGATAAATAGTGCGCGTTTTTGCGTGTTTTAGAAAATTGGGAGCGCGATAATTCAACAGATGAAGAATTTCTGAATGAATAAAATTTAAAGTGCGCGTTGAAACTACGGATTACTGTGGCACGATAATCAAAAATCCAATGAAATTTAATTCCTGTAAGAAATTGAAAGATAAAATCCTTGGTGTTAGAAATTACGAAATCAGTGCGCACCGAACTTTCCAAAAATTCAACGAGGAAGAATTTAAAATGCTGGGTTAAAATAAAAATCCTTTGTAGAAATTACGAAATCTCTAGTGCGCACCGTATAAATAACGAAAAATAAATGATAAACCGTTCTTTCAAAATACGGATAAAATTTGATGTGCCGTTGTTTAGAAAATACGCGAAAATTCTACGTATGAAATTGAAAATTAAATAGTGCGCGTTTTTAAAAATGACGGATAATTTAAGTGCGTTGTTTAGAAAATTGAGCGAATTATCAGTATGAAATTGAAAATTAAAAAGTGCGCCTTCTTTAAAATGAGGATAAAATTTATGCCTTGTTTAGAAAATACGCGAAAATTCTGTCCAGTATGAAAAGAAAAATTAAATGCGCGTTTATTAAAAGTAACGAGTGAAAAAATCCTTGAAATTACAAAACTCTAGGATGATGAAACTTTCGGTTAAAATGGACCGATATTCAAATGCTGAGAAATTAAAAATTAATATGCGCGTTTTAAAAATGAGGAAATTTGGCCTTGTTTCAGAAAAGAGCGAAATATCAATGCACGAGAAATTAAAATTAAGTGCGTTTTTAGAAAATTGAGATAAATTTGGTGCGTTGAAATTCCGAAAATCCTAAGGCGCACGAACTTTCCAAAATTCAACGAGGAAGATTATAAAATGCTTTCGTTGAAAATTGAGCGCGTTCTTTATGGGACGGATAAACTTCAAATCCCAGATGAACTTCACAAAATTCAATCGAAATTATAAAATGGGGGGGGGGGGGGGGGGGGGGGGAAAAAAAAAAAAAAAAAAAAAAAAAAAAAAAAAAAAAAGAAAAAGGGCCAAT
>JAIFOV010000111.1:0-85785 GCA_020654155.1 Novius pumilus | reverse complement strand
ACCTTTCGGACTCTAACTATCGAACTGTCGCACGAAGTGCACCGTTCGGACTTGAATTTTTCGGCATATCTCCGAAATGCATCTTTCGCACTCTGACTGCTAAACGGTCGAACGAAATACACCGTTCGGACTTGAACTTCTCGGCATATCTCCGAAACGTACCTTTCGGACTCTAACTATCGAACTGTCGCCCGAAGTGCACTGTTCGGACTTGAACTTTTCGGCATATCTCCGAAATGCACCTTTCAGACTCTGACTGCTAGACGGTCGAACGAAATACACCGTTCGGACTTGAACTTTTCGACATATCTCCGAAACGTACCGTTCGGACTCTTACTATCGAACTGTCGCCCGAAGTGCACCGTTCGGACTTGAAGAAATCAGGCCTCACTCCGAAATACACTTTTCGTGCGTCGAACGTTGATCATCTTACCGAAATGCACCTTTCGGACTCTGACTGGTAAACGGTCGTCTGACATACACCGTTCGGACTTAAACTTCTCTACATATCTCCAAAACGTACCTTTCGTACTCCAACTATCGAACTGTTTCCCGAAGTGCACCGTTCGGACTTGAACTTTTCGACATATCTCCGAAACGTACCTTTCGGACTCTAACCATCGAACTGTCGCCCGAAGTGCACCGTTCGGACTTGGACTTTTCGGCATATCTCCGAAAGGCGCCTTCCGGACTCTGGCTACTAAGCGGTCGAACGAAATACACCGTTCGGACTTGAACTTTTCGACATATTTCCGAAACGTACCTTTCGGACTCTAACTATCGAACTGTCGATCGAAGTGCACCGTTCGGACTTGAAAAAATCAGGCATCACTCCGAAATACACTTTTCGTGCGTCGAACGTGGATCATCTTACCGAAATGCACCTTTCGGACTCTGACTGGTAAACGGTCGTCTGACATACACCGTTCGGACTTAAACTTCTCTACATATCTCCGAAACGTACCTTTCGGACTCTAACTATCGAACTGTCGCCCGAAGTGCACCGTTCGGACTTGAACTTTTCGGCATATCTCCGAAATGGACCTTTCGGACTCTAACTATCGAACTGTCGCACGAAGTGCACCGTTCGGACTTGAATTTTTCGGCATATCTCCGAAATGCACTTTTCGGACTCTGACTGCTAAACGGTCAAACGAAATACACCGTTCGCACTTGAACTTCTCGACATATCTCCGAAACGTACCGTTCGGAATCTAACTATCGAACTGTCGCCCGAAGTGCACCGTTCGGACTTGAAGAAATCAGGCCTCACTCCGAAATACACTTTTCGTGCGTCGAACGGGGATCATCTTACCGAAATGCACCTTTCGGACTCTGACTGCTAAACGGTCGTCTGACATACACCGTTCGGACTTAAACTTCTCTACATATCTCCGAAACGTACCTTTCGGACTCTAACTATCGAACTGTCGCCCGAAGTGCACGGTTCGGACTTGAACTTTTCGGCATATTTCCGAAATGCACGTTTCAGACTCTGACTGCGGAACGGTCGAACGAAATACACCGTTGGGACTTGAACTTCTCGACATATCTCCGAAACGTACCTTTCGGACTCTAACTATCGAACTGTCGCCCGAAGTGCACGGTTCGGACTTGAACTTTTCGGCATATCTCCGAAATGCACCTTTCAGACTCTGACTGCTAAACGGTCGAACGAAATACACCGTTCGGACTTGAACTTTTCGACATATCTCCGAAACGTACCGTTCGGACTCTTACTATCGAACTGTCGCCCGAAGTGCACCGTTCGGACCTGAAGAAATCAGGCCTCACTCCGAAATACACTTTTCGTGCGTCGAACGTGGATCATCTTACCGAAATGCACCTTTCGGACTCTGACTGCTAAACGGTCGTCTGACATACACCGTTCGGACTTAAACTTCTCTACATATCTCCGGAACGTACCTTTCGGACTCTAACTATCGAACTGTCGCCCGAAGTGCACCGTTCGGACTTGAACTTTTCGGTATATCTCCGAAATGGACCTTTCGTACTCTGACTGCTAAACGGTCGAACGAAATACACCGTTCGGACTTGAACTTCTCGGCATATCTCCGAAACGTACCTTTCGGACTCTAACCATCGAACTGTCGCCCGAAGTGCACTGCTCGGACTTGAACTTTTCGGCATATCTCCGAAATGCACCTTTCGGACTCTGACTGCTAAACGGTCGAACGAAATACATCGTTCGGACTTGAACTTCTCGACATATCTCCGAAACGTACATTTCGAACTCAGACTATCGAACTGTCGCTCGAAGAGCACGGTTCGGATTTCAACTTTTCGGCATATTTCCGAAATGCACCTTTCGGACTCTAACTGCGGAACGGTCGAACGAAATACACCGTTGGGACTAGAACTTCTCGACATATCTCCGAAACGTACCTTTCGGACTCTGACTGCTAATCGGTCGAACGAAATACATCGTTCGGACTTGAACTTCGCGGCATATCTCCGAAACGTACCTTTCGGACTCTAACTATCGAACTGTCGCCCGAAGTGCACCGTTCGGAATTGAGTTTTTCGGCATATCTCCGAAATGCACTTTTCGCACTCTGACTGCTAAACGGTCGAACGAAATACACCGTTCGGACTTGAACTTTTCGGCATATCTCCGAAATGGACCTTTCGGACTCTAACTATCGAACTGTCTCCCGAAGTGCACCGTTCGGACTTGAATTTTTCGTCATATCTCCGAAATGCACTTTTCGGACTCTGACTGCTAAACGGTCAAACGAAATACACCGTTCGGACCGTTTTGTGCCCCATGGTCTCGGTTTGGCTCTTGGTTTCTAGTTCGAGAGCACCGGGGGTGCCTTTCCCACTGCCACGGTTGGGGTGAATAGCCGTGTGCGATCTATATGGGGCGACTGTCGTGGGTTTCGGTGTCCCTGGAGAGCAGATTGGTGGGACCCACGGCTATTCAACCGACCGTGGCAGTGGGAAAGGAACAACCCGGCCCGTCCGGCGCCCCCGTGCTCTCGAACTAGCAACCCAAAGCCAAACCGAGATCATGGGCTCAAAACGGTGGTTTCGGCCATCTGGGAAGCAAAGGACCATACGCCGATGCCCGGGCATTCATACAACAGGTGACTAATAACGAACAGCTAGCGTATGGATGCCTGGACACCGGCGTCATGCTCCTGAGCCTCTAGGACGGCGGAAACCACAGTTTTGAGACCCTCGGTCTCAAGTTGGCTCTAGGTTGCTAGTCCGGCAGCGTCGAAGGCGCCAGATGGGCCGGGTTGTGCCTTCCCACTGCCACGGTCGGTTGAATAGCCGTTGGCCCCAACAATCTGCGCCCAGGACTCCGAATCCCACGACACTCGCCCCCATATGAATCACCCAAGGCTATACACCCCCACCGTGTCGGAGGGAAAGGCACAACACGGCCCATCCAGCGCCCCCGATGCTCTCGAACTAGCAACCCAGAGCCAAACCGAGACCATGGGGCTCAAAACGGTGGTTTCGGCCATCTGAGAAGCCCAGGACCATACACCGATGCCCAGGCATTCATACACCAGCTGACTTATAACGAACAACTAGCGTATCGATGCTTGAATATCGGCGTCTTGCTCCTGGGCATGGAGGACGGCCGAAACCACAGTTTTGAGACCGTCGGTCTCGAGTGGGCTCTGGGTTGCTAGTTCGGCAGCATCAGGGGCGCTGAATGGGCCTGGTTGTACCTGTCCCACTACTACGGTCGTAGTGAACAGCCGTGGGTGGTCCATATCGGGGCGGGTGTCGTAGGTTTCGTTAGAGCGCAGATTAGGGGGACCCACGGCTATTCAACCGACCGTGGCAGTGCGGCAGGCACAACCGGGCCCACTTAGCGCCATCGATGCTCCCGAACTAGCTATCCAGAGCCAATTCGAGGCAAAAGGATTCAAAAACGTAGGTTGGCCGTCTGAGAAACCCAGGACCATACGCCGATACCCAGGCATTCATACAACAGCTGACTTATAACGAACAGCTAGCGTATGGATGCCTGGATATCGGCGTGCTGCTCCTGGGCCTCTAGGACGGCGGAAACCACAGTTTTGAGACCCTCAGTCTCGAGTTGGCTCTGGGTTGCTAGTTCGGCAGCATCGGAAGCGCTGAATGGGCCTAGTTGTACCTGTCCCACTGCTACGGTCGTAGTGAATAGCCGTGGGCGGTCCATATCGGGGCGGGTGTCGTGGGTTTCGGTGGAGCGCATATTGGGGGGACCCACGGCTATTCAATGGCAGTGCGACAGGCACAAACGGACCCATCCAACGACAACGATGCGCCCGAACTAGCCAAGCAGAGCCAATTCGAGACAACGGGTCTCAAAACTATGGTTTCCGCCGTCCTCGAGGCCCAGGAGCAACACGCCGAAATCCAGACGTCCTTACGCTAGCTGTTCGTTATTAGTCAGCTGGCATATGAACGTCTGGGCATCGGCGTATGGTCCTGGGCTTCTCAGACGGCCGAAACCACGTTTTTGAATCCTTGTGTCTCGAATTGGCTCTGGATAGTTAGTTCGGGAGCATCAGGGGCGCTGGATGGTCCCGGTTGTGCTTGTCGCACCGCCACGGTCGGTTGAATAGCCGTGGATCCTCCAATATTCGCTCCAGGACAGCGAAACCCACGACACCCGCCCGATATGGACCACCCACCGCCACGGTCGGTACGACCGTAGCAGTGGGACAGGTACAACCAGGCCCATTCAGCGCCCCCGATTCTCTCGAACTAGCAACCCAGCGCCAAACCAAGACTATGGGGTCCAAAGCGGTGGTTTCGGCCGTCTGAAAAGCCCAGGACCATACGCCGATGCCCAGGCATTCATACACCAGCTGACTAAAAACGAACAGCTAGCGTATCGATTACTGGATATCGGGGTCTTGCTCCTTTCTGGGTCTTTGGCTCCAGGTAACTAGTTCGGCAGCATCGGGGGCGCTGAATGGGCCTGGTTGTGCCTGTCCCACTACTTCGGCCGGGGTGAATAGCCGTGGGTGGTCCATATCGGAGCGGGTGTCGTGGGTTTCGCTGTCCTGGAGCGAATATTGGGGGGACCCACAGCTATTCAACCGACCGTGGCTGTGCGACAGGCACAACCGGGACCATCCAGCGAGCCCGATGCTCCCGAACTAGCTATCCAGAGCCAATTCGAGACAAAGGGATTCAAAAACGTGGTTTCGGCCGTCTGATAATCCTAGTACCATACGCCGATGCCCAGGCATTCATACGCCAGCTAACTAATAACAAAAAGTTAGCGTATGGACGCCTGGATATCGACGTGTTGCTCCTGGGCCTCGAGGACGGCGGAAACCACCGTTTTGGGACCCTTTGTCTCGAATTGGCTCTGCGTAGCTAGCTTGGGAGCATCGTTGGCGCTGGATGGTCCCGTTTGTGCCTGTCGCACTGCCACGGTCGGTTGCATAGCCGTGGTTCCCCCCAATCTGCGCTCCAACGAAACTCACGACACCCGCCGCGATATGGACCACCCACGGCTATTCACTACGACCGTAGCAGTGGGACAAGTACAAACGGGCCCTTTCAGCGCCTCCGATGCTGCCGAACTAGCAACCCAGAGCCAACTCGAGACCGGGGGTCTCAAAACTGTTGTTTCCGCCGTCCTCGAGGCCCAGGAGCCACACGCCGATATCCAGGCGTCCATACGCTAGTTGTTTGTTATAAGTCAGCTGGCGTATGAATGCCTGGGCATCGGCGTATGGTACTGGGCTTCTCAGACAACCGAAACCACGTTTTTCAATCCTTTTGTCTCGAATTGGCTCTGGATAGCTAGTTCGACATCATCGGGGGCGCTCGATGGGCCCGGTTGTACCTGTCCCAATGCTACGGTGGTAGTGAATAGCCGTGGGTGGTCCATATCGGGGCGGGTGTCGTGGGTTTCGTTGGAGCGCTAATTGGGGGGACCCACGGCTATTCAACCGACCGTGGCAGTGCAACAGGCACAACCGGTCCCATCGAGCGCCCCCGATGCTCCCGAACTAGCTATCCAGAGCCAATTCGAGACAAAAGGATTGAAAAACGTGGTTTCGGTTGTCTGAGAATCCCAGTACCATACACCGATGTGCCTGTCGCACTGCCACGGTCGGTTGAATAGCCGTGGGTCCCCTAATCTGCGCTCCAACGAATTCCACGACGCCCGCCATGATATGGACCACCCAGGGGTATTCGTTACGGCCGTGGCAGTGCGACAGGGACAACCGAGCCCATCCAGCGCCAACGATGCTCCCGAACTAGCCACGCAGAGCCAATTCGAGACAAAGGATCTCAAAACTGTGGTTTCCGCCGTCCTCGAGGCCCAGGAGCAGCACGCCGATATCCAGGCATCCATACGCCAGCTGTTCGTTATAAGTCAGCTGTTGTATGAATGCCTGGGCATCGGCGTATGGTCCTGGGCTTCTCAGACGGCCAACCACGTTTTTGAATCCTTTTGTCTCGAATTGGCTCTGGATAGCTAGTTCGGGAGCATCGATGGCGCTGATGGGCACCGGTTGTGCCTGTTGCACTGCCACGGTCGGTTGAATAGCCGTGGGTCCCCCAATCTGCGCTCCAACGAAACCCACGACACCCGCCCCGATATGGACCACCCACGGCTATTCACTACGACCGTAGCAGTGGGACAGGTACAACCAGGCCCATCCAGCGCCCCGATGCTGCCGAACTAGCAACCAGAGCCAATTCGAGACAAAGGGTTCAAAACGTGGTTTCGGCCGTCCTCCAGAAGCCCAGGAGCAAGACGCCGATGCCCAGGCATCATACGCCAGCTGTTCGTTATAAGTCAGCTGGCGTATGAATGCCTGGGCATCGGCGTATGGTCCTGGGCTTCTCGAGGACGGCCGAAACCACAGTTTTGAGCCCCATGGTCTCGGTTGGCTCTGGGTTGCTAGTTCGAGAGCATCGGGGCGCTGGATGGGCCGTGTTGTGCCTTTCCCACTGCCACGGTCGGGTGAATAGCCGTGGGTGGTCCATATGGGGGCGAGTGTCGTCCCGTGGAGCGCAGATTGTTGGGGCCAACGGCTATTCAACCGACCGTGGCAGTGGGAAGGCACAACCAGGCCCATCTTGCGCCTTCGATGCTGCCGAACTAGCAACCCAGAGCCAACTTGAGGCCGAGGGTCTCAAAACTGTGGTTTCGGCCGTCTGAGGCCCAGGAGCATGACGCCGATCTCCAGGCATCCATACGCCAGCTGTTCGTTATGAGTCAGCTGTTGTATGAATGCCTGGGCATCGGCGTATGGTCCTGGGCTTTTCAGACTGCCGAAACCACCGCTTTGAGACCCCATAGTCTCGGTTTGGCTCTGGGTTGCTAGTTCGGGAGCATCGGGGCGCTGAATGGGCCTGATTGTACCTGTCCCACTGCTACGGTCGTACCAACCGTGGCGGTGCGACAGCATCGGTTCCAGCATCGGGGGCGCTGAGTGGGACTGGTTGTACCTGTCCCACTTCTACGGTCGTAGTGAATAGCCGTGGGTGGTCCATATCGGGCGGGTGTCGTGGGTTTCGCCCGCAGATTGGGGACCCACGGCTATTCAACCGACCGTGGCAGTGCGACAGGCACAACCAGGCCCATCCAGCGCCAACGATGCTCCCGAACTAGCTATCCAGAGCCAATTCGAGACAAAATGATTGAAAACGTGGTTTCGTTGTCTGAGAAGCCCAGGAACATACGCCGATGCCCAGGCATTCATACGCCAGCTGACTAATAACAAACAGCTAGCGTATGGATGCCTGGATATCGGCGTGCTGCTCCTGGGCCTCGAGGACGGCGGAAACCACAGTTTTGAGACCCTTTGTCTCGAATTGGCTCTGCGTAGCTAGTTCGGGAGCATCGTTGCGCTGGATGGGCCGGTTGTGCCTGTCGCACTGCCACGGTCGGTGAATAGCCGTGGGTGGTCCAATCGGGGCGGGTGTCGTGGGTTTTGTTGGAGCGCATATTGGGGGACCCACGGCTATTCAACCGACCGTAGCAGTGGGACAGGCACAACCAGGCCCATCTGGCGCCTCCGATGCTCTCGAACTAGCAACCCAGAGCCAAACCGAGACCATGGGGCTCAAAACGGTGGTTTCGGCCATCTGAGAAGCCCAGGACCATACGCCGATGCCCAGGCATTCATACAACAGCTGACTAATAACGAACAGCTGGCGTATGGATGCCTGGGCACCGGCGTCTTGCTCCTGGGCCTCGAGGACGGCCGAAACCACAGTTTTGAGACCCTCGGTCTCGATTTGGCTCTGGGTTGCTAGTTCGGGAGCATCGGGGGCGCTGAATGGGCCTGGTTGTGCCTGTCCCACTGCCACGGTCGGTTGAATAGCCGTGGGTGGTCCATATCGGGGCGGGTGTCGTGGGTTTCGTTGGAGCGCAGATTGGGGGACCCACGGCTATTCAACCGACCGTGGCAGTGCGACAGGCACAACCAGGCCCATCCAGCGCCAACGATGCTCCGAACTAGCAACCCAGAGCCAACTCGAGACCGAGGGTCTCAAAACTGTGGTTTCGGCCGTCCTCGAGGCCCAGGAGCAACACGCCGATATCCAGGCATCCATACGCTAGCTGTTCGTTATTAGTCAGCTGGCGTATGAATGCCTGGGCATCGGCGTATGGTCCTGGGCTTCTCAGACGGCCGAAACCACCGTTTTGAATCCCTTGGTCTCGAATTGGCTCTGGGTTGCTAGTTCGGGAGCATCGGGGGCGCTGGATGGGCCGGGTTGTGCCTGTCGCACTGCCACGGTCGGTTGAATAGCCGTGGGTCCCCCAATCTGCGCTCCAGGGACACCGAAACCCACGACACTCGCCCGATATGGACCACCCACGGCTATTCACCCGACCGTGGCAGTGGACAGGCACAACCAGGCCCATTCAGCGCCCCCGATGCTGCCGAACTAGCAACCCAGAGCCAACTCGAGACCATGGGTCTCAAAACGGTGGTTTCGGCCGTCCTGGAAGCCCAGGACCAAGACGCCGATGCCCAGGCATCGATACGCTAGCTGACGTTATTAGTCAGCTGGTGTATGAATGCCTGGGCATCGGCGTATGGTCCTGGGCTTTTCAGGAGGCCGAAACCACCGCTTTGCCCCATGTCTTGCTGGCTCTGGGCTAGTTCGAGAGACGGCCGAAACCACAGTTTTGAGACCCTGCTGTCTCGTACCGCTCTGGGTTGCTAGTTCGGCAGCATCGGGGGCGCTGAATGGGCCTGGTTGTGCCTGTCCCACTGCTACGGTCGTAGTGAATAGCCGTGGGTGGTCCATATCGGGGCGGGTGTCGTGGGTTTCGTTGGAGCGCAGATTGGGGACCCACGGCTATTCAACCGACCGTGGCAGTGCGACAGGCACAACGGGCCCATCCAGCGCCAACGATGCTCCCGAACTAGCAACGCAGAGCCAACTCGAGACCGAGGGTCTCAAAACTGTGGTTTCGGCCGTCCTCGAGGCCCAGGAGCAAGACGCCGATCTCCAGGCATCCATACGCTAGCTGTTCGTTATTAGTCAGCTGTTGTATGAATGCCTGGGCATCGGCGTATGGTCCTGGGCTTCCCAGATGGCCGAAACCACCGTTTTGAGCCCCATGGTCTCGGTTTGGCTCTGGGTTGCTAGTTCGGGAGCATCGGGGCGCTGGATGGGCCGGGTTGTGCCTTTCGCACTGCCACGGTCGGTTGAATAGCCGTGGGTCCCACCAATCTGCGCTCCAGTGACACCGAAACCGGAGACACTCGCCCGCAGATTGGTCACACCCACGGCTATTCAACCGACCGTGGCAGTGGGAAAGGCACAACCCGGCCCATCCAGCGCCCCCGATGCTCTCGAACTAGCAACCCAGAGCCAAACCGAGACCATGGGGCTCAAAACGGTGGTTTCGGCCATCTGACAAGCCCAGGACCATACGCCGATGCCCAGGCATTCATACACCAGCTGACTAATAACGAACAGCTAGCGTATGGATGCCTGGATATCGGCGTCTTGCTCCTGGGCCTCGAGGACGGCGGAAACCACAGTTTTGAGACCCTTTGTCTCGAAGTTGGCTCTGGGTTGCTAGTTCGGGAGCATCGGGGGCGCTGAATGGGCCTGGTTGTGCCTGTCGCACTGCCACGGTCGGTTGAATAGCCGTGGGTGGTCCATATCGGCGCTGTCGTGCGTTTCGACACCCGCCCCGATATTGGGGGACCCACGGCTATTCAACCGACCGTGGCAGTGCGACAGGCACAACCGGGCCCATCCAGCGCCCCGATGCTCCCGAACTAGCCAACGCAGAGCCAATTCGAGACAAAGGGTCTCAAAACTGTGGTTTCCGCCGTCCTCGAGGCCCAGGAGCAGCACGCCGATATCCAGGCATCCATACGCCAGCTGTTCGTTATAAGTCAGCTGGCGTATGAATGCCTGGGCATCGGCGTATGGTCCTGGGCTTCTCAGACGGCCGAAACCACCGTTTTGAATCCCCATGTCTCGAATTGGCTCTGGATTGCTAGTTCGGGAGCATCGGGGCGCTGGATGGGCCCGGTTGTGCCTGTCCCACTGCCACGGTCGGTTGAATAGCCGTGGGTCCCCCAATCTGCGCTCCAACGAAACCCACGACACCCGCCCCGATACGACCGTGGCAGTGGGAAAGGAACAACCCGGCCCGTCCGGCGCCCCCGTGCTCTCGAACTAGCAACCCAAAGCCAAACCGAGATCATGGGCTCAAAACGGTGGTTTCGGCCATCTGGGAAGCAAAGGACCATACGCCGATGCCCGGGCATTCATACAACAGGTGACTAATAACGAACAGCTAGCGTATGGATGCCTGGACACCGGCGTCATGCTCCTGAGCCTCTAGGACGGCGGAAACCACAGTTTTGAGACCCTCGGTCTCAAGTTGGCTCTAGGTTGCTAGTCCGGCAGCGTCGAAGGCGCCAGATGGGCCGGGTTGTGCCTTTCCCACTGCCACGGTCGGTTGAATAGCCGTTGGCCCCAACAATCTGCGCTCCAGGGACTCCGAATCCCACGACACTCGCCCCCATATGAATCACCCAAGGCTATACACCCCCACCGTGTCGGAGGGAAAGGCACAACACGGCCCATCCAGCGCCCCCGATGCTCTCGAACTAGCAACCCAGAGCCAAACCGAGACCATGGGGCTCAAAACGGTGGTTTCGGCCATCTGAGAAGCCCAGGACCATACACCGATGCCCAGGCATTCATACACCAGCTGACTTATAACGAACAACTAGCGTATCGATGCTTGAATATCGGCGTCTTGCTCCTGGGCATGGAGGACGGCCGAAACCACAGTTTTGAGACCGTCGGTCTCGAGTGGGCTCTGGGTTGCTAGTTCGGCAGCATCAGGGGCGCTGAATGGGCCTGGTTGTACCTGTCCCACTACTACGGTCGTAGTGAACAGCCGTGGGTGGTCCATATCGGGGCGGGTGTCGTAGGTTTCGTTAGAGCGCAGATTAGGGGGACCCACGGCTATTCAACCGACCGTGGCAGTGCGGCAGGCACAACCGGGCCCACTTAGCGCCATCGATGCTCCCGAACTAGCTATCCAGAGCCAATTCGAGGCAAAAGGATTCAAAACGTAGGTTGGCCGTCTGAGAAACCCAGGACCATACGCCGATACCCAGGCATTCATACAACAGCTGACTTATAACGAACAGCTGGCGTATGGATGCCTGGATATCGGCGTGCTGCTCCTGGGCCTCTAGGACGGCGGAAACCACAGTTTTGAGACCCTCAGTCTCGAGTTGGCTCTGGGTTGCTAGTTCGGCAGCATCGGAAGCGCTGAATGGGCCTAGTTGTACCTGTCCCACTGCTACGGTCGTAGTGAATAGCCGTGGGCGGTCCATATCGGGGCGGGTGTCGTGGGTTTCGGTGGAGCGCATATTGGGGGGACCCACGGCTATTCAATGGCAGTGCGACAGGCACAAACGGACCCATCCAACGACAACGATGCGCCCGAACTAGCCAAGCAGAGCCAATTCGAGACAACGGGTCTCAAAACTATGGTTTCCGCCGTCCTCGAGGCCCAGGAGCAACACGCCGAAATCCAGACGTCCTTACGCTAGCTGTTCGTTATTAGTCAGCTGGCATATGAACGTCTGGGCATCGGCGTATGGTCCTGGGCTTCTCAGACGGCCGAAACCACGTTTTTGAATCCTTGTGTCTCGAATTGGCTCTGGATAGTTAGTTCGGGAGCATCAGGGGCGCTGGATGGTCCCGGTTGTGCTTGTCGCACCGCCACGGTCGGTTGAATAGCTGTGGATCCCTCCAATATTCGCTCCAGGACAGCGAAACCCACGACACCCGCTCCGATATGGACCACCCACCGCCACGGTCGGTACGACCGTAGCAGTGGGACAGGTACAACCAGGCCCATTCAGCGCCCCCGATTCTCTCGAACTAGCAACCCAGCGCCAAACCAAGACTATGGGGTCCAAAGCGGTGGTTTCGGCCGTCTGAAAAGCCCAGGACCATACGCCGATGCCCAGGCATTCATACACCAGCTGACTAAAAACGAACAGCTAGCGTATCGATTACTGGATATCGGGGTCTTGCTCCTTTCTGGGTCTTTGGCTCCAGGTAACTAGTTCGGCAGCATCGGGGCGCTGAATGGGCCTGGTTGTGCCTGTCCCACTACTTCGGCCGGGGTGAATAGCCGTGGGTGGTCCATATCGGAGCGGGTGTCGTGGGTTTCGCTGTCCTGGAGCGAATATTGGGGGGACCCACAGCTATTCAACCGACCGTGGCTGTGCGACAGGCACAACCGGGACCATCCAGCGAGCCCGATGCTCCCGAACTAGCTATCCAGAGCCAATTCGAGACAAAGGGATTCAAAAACGTGGTTTCGGCCGTCTGATAATCCTAGTACCATACGCCGATGCCCAGGCATTCGTACGCCAGCTAACTAATAACAAAAAGTTAGCGTATGGACGCCTGGATATCGACGTGTTGCTCCTGGGCCTCGAGGACGGCGGAAACCACCGTTTTGGGACCCTTTGTCTCGAATTGGCTCTGCGTAGCTAGCTTGGGAGCATCGTTGGCGCTGGATGGTCCCGTTTGTGCCTGTCGCACTGCCACGGTCGGTTGCATAGCCGTGGGTCCCCCCAATCTGCGCTCCAACGAAACTCACGACACCCGCCGCGATATGGACCACCCACGGCTATTCACTACGACCGTAGCAGTGGGACAAGTACAAACGGGCCCTTTCAGCGCCTCCGATGCTGCCGAACTAGCAACCCAGAGCCAACTCGAGACCGGGGGTCTCAAAACTGTTGTTTCCGCCGTCCTCGAGGCCCAGGAGCCACACGCCGATATCCAGGCGTCCATACGCCAGTTGTTTGTTATAAGTCAGCTGGCGTATGAATGCCTGGGCATCGGCGTATGGTACTGGGCTTCTCAGACAACCGAAACCACGTTTTTCAATCCTTTGTCTCGAATTGGCTCTGGATAGCTAGTTCGACATCATCGGGGCGCTCGATGGGCCCGGTTGTACCTGTCCCAATGCTACGGTGGTAGTGAATAGCCGTGGGTGGTCCATATCGGGGCGGGTGTCGTGGGTTTCGTTGGAGCGCTAATTGGGGGGACCCACGGCTATTCAACCGACCGTGGCAGTGCAACAGGCACAACCGGTCCCATCGAGCGCCCCCGATGCTCCCGAACTAGCTATCCAGAGCCAATTCGAGACAAAAGGATTGAAAACGTGGTTTCGGTTGTCTGAGAATCCCAGTACCATACGCCGATGCCCAGGCATTCATACGCCAGCTGACTTATAACAAACAGCTAGCGCATGGACGCCTGGATATCGGCGTGCTGCTCCTGGGCCTCGAGGACGGCGGAAACCACAGTTTTGAGACCCTTTGTCTAAAATTGGCTCTGCGTGGCTAGCTCGGGAGCATCGTTGCGCTGGATGGGCCCGGTTGTGCCTGTCGCACTGCCACGGTCGTAGTGAATAGCCGTGGGTGGTCCATATCGGGGCGGGTGTCGTGGGTTTTGTTGGAGCGCATATTGGGGACCCACGGCTATTCAACCGACCGTGGCAGTGCGACAGGCACAAACGGGCCCATCCAGCGCCAACGATGCTCCCGAACTAGCCACGCAGAGCCAATTCGAGAGAAAGGGTCTCAAAACGGTGGTTTCCGCCGTCCTCGAGGCCCAGCAGCAACATGCCGATATCCAGGCGTCCATACGCTAGCTGTTCGTAATTAGTCAGCTGGTGTATGAATGCTGGGGCATTGGCGTACGGTTCTGGGCTTGTCAGATGGCCGAAACCACCGTTTTGAGCCCCATGGTCTCGGTTTGGCTCTGGATAGCTAGTTCGACAGCATCGGGGCGCTCGATGGGACCGGTTGTGCCTGTTGCACTGCCACGGTCGGTTGAATAGCCGTGGGTCCCCAATTAGCGCTCCAACGAAACCCACCACACCCGCCCCGATATGGACCACCCACGGCTATTCACAACGACCGTAGCAGTGGGACAGGTACAACCGGGCCCATCGAGCGCCCCGATGCTGTCGAACTAGCTATCCAGAGCCAATTCGAGACAAAGGATTGAAAAACGTGGTTTCGGTTGTCTGAGAAGCCCAGTACCATACGCCGATGCCCAGGCATTCATACGCCAGCTGACTTATAACAAACAACTGGCGTATGGACGCCTGGATATCGGCGTGTGGCTCCTGGGCCTCGAGGACGGCGGAAACAACAGTTTTGAGACCCCGGTCTCGAGTTGGCTCTGGGTTGCTAGTTCGGCAGCATCGGAGGCGCTGAAAGGCCCGTTTGTACTTGTCCCACTGCTACGGTCGTAGTGAATAGCCGTGGGTGGTCCATATCGCGGCGGGTGTCGTGAGTTTCGTTGGAGCGCAGATTGGGGGGACCGACGGCTATTCAACCTACCGTGGCAGTGGGAAAGGCACAACTCGGCCCATCTGGCACATGCGATGCTCTCGAACTAGCAACCCAAAGCCAAACCGGGATCATGGGGCTGAGAACGGTGGTTTTAGCCATCTGAGAAGCCCAGGACCATACGCCGATGCCAAGGCATTCATACAACAGCTGACTAATAACGAACAGCTAGCGTATGGATGCCTGGAGACCGGCGTCTTGCTCCTGAGCCTCTAGGACGGCGGAAACCACAGTTTTGAGACCCTTTGTCTCGAATTGGCTCTGCGTGGCTAGTTCGGGAGCATCGTTTGCGCTGGATGGGCCCGTTCGTGCCTGTCGCACTGCGACGGTCTGTTGAATAGCCGTGGGTCCCCCCAATCTGCGCTCCAACGAAACCCACGACACCCGCCCCGATATGGACCACCCACGGCTATTCACTACGACCGTAGAAGTGGGACAGGTACAACCAGTCCCACTCAGCGCCCCGATGCTGTCGAACTATCAAATCAGAGCCAACTCGTAACTGAGGGTCTCAAAACTGTGGTTTCGGCCGTCCTCGATGCCCAATAGCAAGACGCCGGTCTCCAGGCATCCATACGCTAGCTGTTCGTTATAAGTCAGCTGTTTTATGAATGCCTGGGCATCGGCATTGGAGCGCAGATTGGAGGGACCCACGGCTATTCAACCGACCGTGGCAGTGCAGCAGGCACAACCGTCCCCATCCAGCGCCTTCGATGCTCCCGAACTAGCTATCCAGAGCCAATTCGCGACAAACGGATTCAAAAACGTGGTTTCGGCCGTCAGAGAAGCCCAGTACCATACGCCGATGCCCAGGCATTCATACGCAAGCTGACTAATAACGAACAGCTAGCGTATGAACGCCTGGATATCGGCGTGTTACTCCTGGGCCTCGAGGACGGCGAGAACCACCGTTTTGAGACCCTTTGTCTCGAATTGGCTCTGCGTGGCTAGTTCGGGAGCATCGTTGGCGCTGGATGGGCCCGTTTGTGCCTGTCGCACTGCCACGGTCGGTTGAATAGCCGTGGGTCCCCCCAATCTGCGCTCCAACGAAACTCACGACACCCGCCCCGATATGGACCACCCTCGGTTATTCACTACGAACGTAGCAGTGCAACAGGTACAACCAGGCCCATTCAGCGCCCCCGATGCTGCCGAACTAGCAACCCAGAGCCAACTCGAGACCGAGGGTCTCAAAACTGTAGTTTCGGCCGTCCTCGAGGCCCAGGAGCAAGACGCCGGTATCCAGACATCCATACGCTAGCTGTTCGTAATTAGTCAGCTGTTGTATGAATGCCTGGCCATCGGCGTATGGTACTGGGCTTCCCAGATGGCCGAAACCACCGTTTTGAGCCCCATGGTCTCGATTTGGCTCTGGGTTGCTAGTTCGAGAGCATCGGGGGTGCTGGATGGCCCGGGTTGTGCCTTTCCCACTGCCACGCTGGGGGTGAATAGCCGTGTGTGATCTATATGGGGCGAGTGTCGTGGGTTTCGGTGTCCCTGGAGAGCAGATTGGTGGGACCCACGGCTCTTCAACCGACCGTGGCAGTGGGAAAGGCACAACCCGGCCCGTCCGGCGCCCCCGGTGCTCTCGAACTAGCAACCCAAAGCCAAACCGAGATCATGGGCTCAAAACGGTGGTTTCGGCCATCTGGGAAGCAAAGGACCATACGCCGATGCCCGGGCATTCATACAACAGGTGACTAATAACGAACAGCTAGCGTATGGATGCCTGGAGACCGGCGTCATGCTCCTGGGCCTCGGGGACGGCGGAAACCACAGTTTTGAGACCCTCGGTCTCAAGTTGGCTCTAGGTTGCTAGTCCGGCAGCATCGAAGGCGCCAGATGGGCCGGGTTGTGCCTTTCCCACTGCCACGGTCGGTTGAATAGCCGTTGGCCCCAACAATTTGCGCTCCAGGGGCTCCGAATCCCACGACACTCGCCCCCATATGAATCACCCAAGGCTATACACCCCCACCGTGTGAGAGGGAAAGGCACAACACGGCCCATCCAGCGCCCCCGATGCTCTCGAACTAGCAACCCAGAGCCAAACCGAGACCATGGGGCTCAAAACGGTGGTTTCGGCCATCTGAGAAGCCCAGGACCATACACCGACGCCCAGGCATCCATACACCAGCTGACTTATAACGAACAACTATCGTATCGATGCTTGAATATCGGCGTCTTGCTCCTGGGCATGGAGGACGGCCGAAACCACAGTTTTGAGACCGTCGGTCTCGAGTTGGCTCTGGGTTGCTAGTTCGGCAGCATCAGGGGCGCTGAATGGGCCTGGTTGTACCTATCCCACTGCTACGGTCGTAGTGAATAGCCGTGGGTGGTCCATATCGGGGCGGGTGTCGTAGGTTTCGTTAGAGCGCAGATTGGGGGGACCCACGGTTATTCAACCGAACGTGGCAGTGCGACAGGCACAAACGGGCCCATCCAGCGCCAACGGTGCCACGCAGAGCCAATTCGAGACAAAGGGTCACAAAACTTTGGTTTCCGCCGTTCTCGAGGCCCAGGAGCAACACGCCGATATCCAGGCTTCCATACGCTATCTGTTCGTTATTAGTCAGATGGCGTATGAATGCATGGGCATCGGCGTATGGTTCTGGACTTCTCAGACGGCCGAAACCACCGTTTTGAGCCCCATGGTCTCGATTTGGCTCTGGGTTGCTAGTTCGAGAGCATCGGGGGCGCTGAATGGGCCTGGTTGTACCTGTCCCACTGCTACGGTCGTAGTGATATGGGTGGTCCATATCGGGGCGGGTGTCGTAGGTTTCGTTGGAGCGCAGATTGGGGGGACCCACGGCTATTCAACCGACCGTGGCAGTGCGGCAGGCACAACCGGGCCCACTTAGCGCCATCGATGCTCCCGAACTAGCTATCCAGAGCAAATTCGAGGCAAGAGGATTCAAAAACGTAGGTTGGCCGTCTGAGAAACCCAGGACCATACGCCGATACCCAGGCAGTCATACAACAGCTGACTTATAACGAACAGCTAGCGTATGGATGCCTGGATATCGGCGTGCTGCTCCTGGGCCTCGAGGACGGCGGAAACCACAGTTTTGAGATCCTTTGTCTCGAATTGGCTCTGCGTGGCTAGTTCGGGAGCATCGTTGGCGCTGGATGGGCTCGGTTGTGCCTGTCGCACTGCCACGGTCGTAGCGAATACCCCTGGGTGGTCCATATCAGAGCGGGTGTCATGGAATTCGTTGGAGCGCAGATTAAGGGGACCCACGGCTATTCAACCGACCGTGGCAGTGCGACAGTTACAACCGAGCCCACCCAGCGCCAACGATGCTCCCGAACTAGCCACGCAGAATCGGGGGAGCCAGATGGGCCGGGTTGTGTCTTTCCCACTGCAACAGTCGGTTGAATAGCCGTGGGTCCCACCAATCTGCGCTCCAGGGACTCCGAAACCCACGGCACTCGCCCCATATAGATCACTCACGGCTATTCACCCCAACCGTGGCAGTGGGAAAGGCACAACCAGGCCCATCCAGCGCCCCGGTGCTCTCGAACTAGAAACCAAGAGCCTAATCGAGACCATGGGGCACAAAACGGTGGTTGCGGCCATCTGGGCAGCCCAGGACCATACGCCGATGCCCAGGCATTCATACAACGGCTGACTTATAACGAACAGCTAGCGTATGGATGCCTGGAGACCGGAGTCTTGCTCGTGGGCCTCGAGGACGGCCGAAACCACAGTTTTGAGACACTCGGTCTCGAGTTGGCTCTGGTTTGCTAGTTCGACAGCATCGGGGGCTCTGAATGGGCCTGGTTGTACCTGTCTCACTGCTACGGTCGTAGTGAATAGCCTTGGGTGGTCCATATCGGGGCGGGTGTCGTGGGTTTCGTTGGAGCGCAGATTAGGGGGACCCACGGCTATTCAACCGACCGTGGCAATGCGACAGGCAAAACCGGGCCCATCCAGCGCCCCCGATGCTCCCGAACTGGCTATCCGGAGCCAATTTGAGACAAAGGATTCAAAACGTGGTTTCGGCCGTCTGAGAAGCCCAGTACCATAGGCCGATGCCCAGGCATTCATACGCCAGCTGACTAATAACGAACAGCTAGCGTATGAACGCCTGGATATCGGCGTGTTGCTCCTGGGCCTCGAGGACGGCGGAAACTACAGTTTCGAGACCCTTTGTCTCGAATTGGCTCTGCGTGGCTAGTTCGGGAGCATCGTTGGCGCTGGATTGGCCCGTTTCTGCCTGTCGCTCTGCCACGGTCGGTTGAATAGCCGTGGGTCCTCCCAATCTGCGCTACAACGAAACCAACGACACCCGCCCCGATATGGACCACTCACGGCTATTCACTAAGACCGTAGCAGTGGGACAGGTACAACCAGGCCCATTCAGCGCCCTCGATGCTGCCAAACTAGCAACCCAGAGCCAATTCGAGACCATGGGGCTGAAAACGGTGGTTCCGGCCATCTGGGAAGACCAGGACCATAGGCCGATGCCCAGGCATTCATACAACAGCTGACCTATAACGAACAGCTAGCTTATGGATGTCTGGAGACCGGCGTCTTCCTCTTGGGCCTCGAGGACGGCCGAAACCACAGTTTTGACACCCTCGGTCTCGAGTTGGCTCTGGGTTGCAAGTTCGGCAGCATCGGGGGCGCTGAATGGGCCTGGTTGTAACTGTCCCACTGCTACGGTCGTAGTGAATAGCCGTGGGGGGTCCATGTCGGGGCGGGTGTCACGGGTTTCGTTGCAGCGCAGATTGGGGGACCCACGGTTATTCAACCGAACGTGGCAGTGCGACAGGCACAAACGGGCCCATCCAGCGCCAACGGTGCTCCCGAACTAGCCACGCAGAGCCAATTCGAGACAAAGGGCCACGAAACTGTGGTTTCCGCCGTCCTCGAGGCCCAGAAGCAACACGCCGATATCCAGGCCTCCATCGCTAGCTGTTCGTTATTAATCAGCTGGCGTATGAATGCTGGCATTGGCGTATTGTTCTGGGCTTGTCAGATGGCCGAAACCACTGTTTTGAGCCCCATGGTCTCGGTTCGGCTCTGGGTTGCTAGTTCGAGAGCACCGGGGGCGCTGGATGGGCCTTGTTGTGCCTTTCCCACTGCCACGGTGGGGGTGAATAGCCGTGGGTGATCTATATGGGGCGAGTGTCGGGAGTTTCGGAGTCCCAGGAGCGCAGACTGGTGGGACCTACGGCTATTCAACCGACCGTAGCAGTGGGAAAGGCACAACCCGGCCCATCTGGCGCCTCCGATGCTCTTGAACTAACAACCCAGAGCCAAACCGAGACCATGGGGCACAAAACGGTGGTTTCGGCCATCTGTGAAGCCCAGGACCATGCGACGATGCCCAGGCATTCATACAACAGCTGACTAATAACGAACAGCTAGCGTATGGATGCTTGAAGACCGGCGTCTTGCTATTGGGCCTCGAGGACGGCCGAAACCACAGTTTTGGGACCCTCGGTCTCGAGTTGGCTCTGGTTTGCTAGTTCGACAGCATCGGGGGCGCTGAATGGGCCTGGTTGTAACTGTCCCACTGCTACGGTCGTAGTGAATAGCCGTGGATGGTCCATGTCGGGGCGGGTGTCGCGGGTTTCGTTGCAGCGCAGATTGGGGACCCACGGTTATTCAACCGAACGTAGCAGTGCGACAGGCACAAACGGGCCCATCCAGATTCAACGATGCTCCCGAACTAGCCACGCAGAGCCAATTCGAGACAAAGGGTCACAAAACTGTGGTTTCCGCCGTCCTCGAGGCCCAGGGCAACACGCCGATATCCAGGCGTCCATACGCCAGCTGTTCGTTATAAGTCAGCTGGTGTATGAATGCATGGGCATCGGCGTATGGTTCTGGACTTCTCAAACGGCCGAAACCACCGTTTTGAGCCCCATGGTCTCAGTTTGGCTCTGGGTTGCTAGTTCGAGAGCATCGGGGCGCCTGATGGTCCGGGTTGTGCCTTTCCCACTGCCACGGTCGGTTGAATAGCCGTGGGTCCCACCAATCTGCGCTCCAGGGACTCGAAACTCACGAAACTCGCCCCATATAGATCACCCACGGCTATTCACCTCCACCGTGGCAGTGGGAAAGGCACAACCAGGCCCATCCAGCGCTCCCGGTGCTCTCGAACTAGCAACCCAGAGCCAAACCGAGACCATGGGGCACAAAATGGTGGTTGCGGCCATCTGGGAGGCCCAGGACCATACGCCGATGCCCAGGCATTCATACAACGGCTGACTAATAACGAACAGCTAGCGTATGGATGCCTGGAGACCGGCGTCTTGCTCCTGGGCCTCGAGGACGGCGGAAACCACAGTTTTGAGACCCGTTGTCTCGAATTGGCTCTGCGTGGCTAGTTCGGGAGCATCGTTGGCGCTGGATGGGCCCTTTGTGCCTGTCGCACTGCCACGGTCGGTTGAATAGCCGTGGGTCCCCCAATCTGCGCTGCAACGAAACCCATGACACCCGCCCCGATATGGACCACCCACGGCTATTCACTACTACCGTGGCAGTGCGACAGGCACAACCCGGCCCATCAGCGCCAACGATGCTCCCGAACTAGCCATGCAGAGCCAATTCGAGACAAAGGGTCTCAAAACTGTGGTTTCCGCCGTCCTCGAGGCCCAGGAGCAAGACGCCGATATCCAGGCGTCCATACGCTACCTGTTTGTTATAAGTCAGCTGGCGTATGAATGCCTGGGCATCGGCGTATGGTACTGGGCTTCTCAGACAACCGAAACCACGTTTTTCTATCCTTTGTCTCGAATTGGCTCTGGATAGCTAGTTCGGGAGCATCGGGGCGCTCGATGGGCCCGGTTGTGCCTGTTGCACTGCCACGGTCGGTTGAATAGCCGTGGGTCCCCCAATTAGCGTTCCAACGAAACCCACGACACCCGCCCCGATATGGACCACCCACGGCTATTCACTACGACCGTAGCAGTGGGACAGGCACAACCGGGCCCATCGAGCGCCCCCGATGCTCCCGAACTGCTATCCAGAGCCAATTCGAGACCAAGGGTCTCAAAACTGTGGTTTCGGCCGTCCTCGAGGCCCAGGAGCAAGACGCCGGTCTCCAGGCATCCATACGCCAGCTGGTCGTAATTAGTCAGCTGTTGTATGAATGCCTGGGCATCGGCGTATGGTCCTGGGCTTCTCAGATGGCCGGAACCACCGCTTTCAGCCCCATGGTCTCGAATTGGCTCTGGGTTGCTAGTTCGGCAGCATCGAAAGCGCTGAATGGGCCTGGTTGTACCTGTCCCACTGCTACGGTCTTAGTGAATAGCCGTGAGTGGTCCATATCGGGGCGGGTGTCGTTGGTTTCGTTGTAGCGCAGATTGGGAGGACCCACGGCTATTCAACCAACCGTGGCAGAGCGACAGGCACAAACGGGCCCATCCAGCGCCAACGATGCTCCCGAACTAGCCACGCAGAGCCAATTCGAGACAAAGGGTCTCAAAACTGTGGTTTCCGCCGTCCTCGAGGCCCAGGAGCAACACGCCGATATCCAGGCGTTCATACGCTAGCTGTTCGTTATTAGTCAGCTGGCGTATGAATGCCTGGGCATCGGCGTATGGTACTGGGCTTCTCAGACGGCCGAAACCACGTTTTTGAATCCTTTTGTCTCAAATTGGCTCTGGATAGCTAGTTCGGGAGCATCGGGGGCGCTGGATGGGCCCGGTTTTGCCTGTCGCATTGCCACGGTCGGTTGAATAGCCGTGGGTCCCCCAATCTGCGCTCCAACGAAACCCACGACACACGCCCCGATATGGACCACCCACGGCTATTCACTACGACCGTAGCAGTGAGCCAACTCGAGACCGAGGGTCTCAAAACTGTGGTTTCGGCCGTCCTCGATGCCCACGAGCAAGACGCCGGTTTCCAGGCATCGATACGATAGTTGTTCGTTATTAGTCAGCTGTTGTATGAATGCCTGGGCATCGGCGTATGGTCCTGGGCTGCCCAGATGGCCGCAACCACCGTTTTGTGCCCCATGGTCTCGGTTTGGCTCTTGGTTTCTAGTTCGAGAGCACCGGGGGCGCTGGATGGGCCTGGTTGTGCCTTTCCCACTGCCACGGTTGGGGTGAATAGCCGTGGGTGATCTATATGGGGCGAGTGTTGTGGGTTTCGGAGTCCCTGGAGCGCAGATTGGTGGGACCCACGGCTATTCAACCGACTGTGGCAGTGGGAAAGGCACAACCCGGCCCATCTGGCTCCCCCGATTCTGCGTGGCTAGTTCGGGAGCATCGTTGGCGCTGGGTGGGCCCGGTTGTAACTGTCGCACTGCCACGGTCGGTTGAATAGCCGTGGGTCCCCCTAATCTGCGCTCCAACGAATTCCACGACGCCCGCCCTGATATGGACCACCCAGGGTATTCGCTACGGCCGTGGCAGTGCGACAGGGACAACCGAGCCCATCCAGCGCCAACGATGCTCCCGAACTAGCCACGCAGAGCCAATTCGAGACAAAGGATCTCAAAACTGTGGTTTCCGCCGTCCTCGAGGCCCAGGAGCAGCACGCCGATATCCAGGCATCCATACGCTAGCTGTTCGTTATAAGTCAGCTGTTGTATGAATGCCTGGGTATCGGCGTATGGTCCTGGGTTTCTCAGACGGCCAACCTACGTTTTTGAATCCTTTTGCCTCGAATTGGCTCTGGATAGCTAGTTCGGGAGCATCGATGGCGCTAAGTTGGCACGGTTGTGCCTGCCGCACTGCCACGGTCGGTTGAATAGCCGTGGGTCCCCCCAATCTGCGCTCTAACGAAACCTACGACACCCGCCCCGATATGGACCACCCACGGCTATTCACTACGACCGTAGCAGTGGGACAGGTACAACCAGGCCCATTCAGCGCCCCTGATGCTGCCGAACTAGCAACTCAGAGCCAACTCGAGACCGACGGTCTCAAAACTGTGGTTTCGGCCGTCCTCCATGCCCAGGAGCAAGACGCCGATATTCAAGCATCGATACGCTAGTTGTTCGTTATAAGCCAGCTGGTGTATGAATGCCTGGGCATCGGTGTATGGTCCTGGGCTTCTCAGATGGCCGGAACCACCGTTTTGAGCCCCATGGTCTCGGTTTGGCTCTGGGTTGCTAGTTCGAGAGCATCGGGGGCGCTGGATGGGCCGTGTTGTGCCTTTCCCTCTGACACGGTGGGGGTGTATAGCCTTGGGTGATTCATATGGGGGCGAGTGTCGTCCCTGGAGCGCAGATTGTTGGGGCCAACGGCTATTCAACTGACCGTGGCAGTGGGAAAGGCACAACCCGGCCCATCTTGCGCCTTCGATGCTGCCGGACTAGCAACCTAGAGCCAACTTGAGGCCGAGGGTCTCAAAACTGTGGTTTCCGCCGTCCCCGAGGCCCAGGAGCATGACGCCGGTCTCCAGGCATCCATACGCCAGCTGTTCGTTATGAGTCACCTGTTGTATGAATGCCCGGGCATCGGCGTATGGTCCTGGGCTTTTCAGACTGCCGAAACCACCGCTTTGGACCCCATAGTCTTGGTTTGGCGCTGGGTTGCTAGTTCGAGAGAATCGGGGGCGCTGAATGGGCCTGGTTGTACCTGTCCCACTGCTACGGTCGTACCAACCGTGGCGGTGCGACAGCATCGGTTCGACAGCATCGGGGGCGCTGAGTGGGACTGGTTGTACCTGTCCCACTTCTACGGTCGTAGTGAATAGCCGTGGGTGGTCCATATCGGGGCGGGTGTCGTGGGTTTCGTTGGAGCGCAGATTGGGGGGACCCACGGCTATTCAACCGACCGTCGCAGTGCGACAGGCACGAACGGGCCCATCCAGCGCCAACGATGCTCCCGAACTAGCTATCCAGAGCCAATTCGAGACAAAATGATTGAAAAACGTGGTTTCTGTTGTCTGAGAAGCCCAGCAACATACGCCGATGCCCAGGCATTCATACGCCAGCTGACTAATAACAAACAGCTAGCGTTTGGACGCCTGGATATCGGCGTGCTGCTCCTGGGCCTCGAGGACGGCGGAAACCACAGTTTTGAGACCCTTTGTCTAGAATTGGCTCTGCGTGGCTAGTTCGGGAGCATCGTTGCGCTGGATGGGCCCGGTTGTGCCTGTCGTACTGCCACGGTCGTAGTGAATAGCCGTGGGTGGTCCATATCGGGGCGGGTGTCGTGGGTTTTGTTGGAGCGCATATTGGGGGGACCCACGGCTATTCAACCGACCGTAGCAGTGGGAAAGGCACAACCCGGCCCATCTGGCGCCTCCGATGCTCTTGAACTAACTACCCAGAACCAAACCGAGACCATGGAGCACAAAACGGTGGTTTCGGCCATCTGTGAAGCCCAGGACCATGCGACGATGCCCAGGGATTCATACAACAGCTGACTAATAACGAACAGCTAGCGTATGGATGCCTGAAGACCGGCGTCTTGCTATTGGGCCTCGAGGACGGCCGAAACCACAGTTTTGGGACCCTCGGTCTCGATTTGGCTCTGGTTCGCTAGTTCGACAGCATCGGGGGCGCTGAATGGGCCTGGTTGTAACTGTCCCACTGCTACGGTCGTAGTGAATAGCCGTGGGTGGTCCATATCGGGGCGGGTGTCGTGGGTTTCGTTGGAGCGCAGATTGGGGGGACCCACGGCTATTCAACCGACCGTGGCAGTGCGACAGGCACAAACGGGCCCATCCAGCGCCAACGATGCTCCCAAGCTAGCTACGCAGAGCCAATTCGAGACAAAGGGTCTCAAAACGGTGGTTTCCGCCGTCCTCGAGGCCCAGGAGCAACACGTCGATATCCAGGCGTCCATACGCTAGCTTTTTGTTATTAGTTAGCTGGCGTATGAATGCCTGGGCATCGGCGTATGGTACTAGCCTTCTCAGACGGCCGAAACCACGTTTTTGAATCCCTTTGTCTCGAATTGGCTCTGGATAGCTAGTTCGGGAGCATCGGGCGCGCTGGATGGTCCCGGTTGTGCCTGTCGCACAGCCACGGTCGGTTGAATAGCTGTATGTCCCCCCAATATTCGCTCCAGGACAGCGAAACCCACGACACTCGCTCCGATATGGACCACCCACGGCTATTCTTCCCGGCCGAAGTAGTGGGACAGGCACAACCAGGCCCATTCAGCGCCCCCGATGCTGCCGAACTAGCAACCCAGAGCGAACTCGAATCCCAGGGTCTCAAAACTGTGGTGTAATAATTGTGGTTTCGACCGTCCTGGATGCCCAGGAGCAAGACCCCGATATCCAGTAATCGATACGCTAGCTGTTCGTTATTAGTCAGCTGGTGTATGAATGCCTGGGCATCGGCGGATGGTCCTGGGCTTTTCAGACTGCCGAAACCACCGCTTTGGACCCCATAGTCTTGGTTTGGCGCTGGGTTGCTAGTTCGAGAGAATCGGGGGCGCTGAATGGGCCTGGTTGTACCTGTCCCACTGCTACGGTCGTACCGACCGTGGCGGTGCGACAGCATCGGTTCGACAGCATCGGGGGCGCTGAGTGGGACTGGTTGTACCTGTCCCACTTCTACGGTCGTAGTCAATAGCCGTGGGTGGTCCATATCGGGGCGGGTGTCGTGGGTTTCGTTGGAGCGCAGATTGGGGGGACCGACGACTATTCAACCGACCGTCGCAGTGCGACAGGCACGAACGGGCCCATCCAGCGCCAACGATGCTCCCGAACTAGTCACGCAGAGCCAACTCGAGACCGAGGGTCTCAAAGCTGTGGTTTCGGCCGTCCTCGAGGCCCAGGAGCAAGACGCCGGACTCCAGGCATCCATACGCTAACTGTTCGTTATTAGTCAGCTATTGTATGAATGCCTGGGTGTCGGCGTATGGTCCTGGGCTTCCCAGATGTCCGAAACCACCGTTTTATGCCCCATGGTCTCGGTTTGGATCTGGGTTGCTGGTTCGGGACCACCGGGGGCGCTGGATGGGCCTGGTTGTGCCTTTCCCACTGCCACGGTGGGGGTGAATAGCCGTGGGTGATCTATATGGGGCTAGTGTCGTGGGTTTCGGAGTCCCTGGAGCGCAGATTGGTGGGATCCACGGCTATTCAACCGTCCGTGGCAGTGGGAAAGGCACAACCCGGCCCATCTGGCGCCCCCGATGCTCTTGATCCGGCAACCCAGTCCCAAACCGAGACCATGGGGTACAAAACGGCGGTTTCGGCCATCTGTGAAGTCCAGGAACATATGCCGATGCCCAGGCATTCATACAACAGCTGACTTATAACGAACAGCTAGCGTATGGATGCCTGGAGACCGGCGTCTTGCTATTGGGCCTCGAGGACGGCCGAAACCAGAGTTTTGAGACCCTCAGTTGCGAGTTGGCTCTGGTTTGCTAGTTCGACAGCATCGGGGGCGCTGAATGGGCATAGTTGTACCTGTCTCACTGCTACGGTCGTAGTTAATAGCCGTGGGTGGTCCATATCGGGGCGGGTGTCGTGCGTTTAGTTGGAGCGCAGATTGGGGGGACCCACGGTTATTCAACCGAACGTGGCAGTGCGACAGGTACAACCGGGCCCACCCTGCGCCAACGATGCTCCCGAACTAGCCAACTTGGAGACGATGGGTCTCCAAACTGTGGTTTCCGCCGTCCTCCAGGCCCAGGAGCGACACGCCGATATCCAGGCATCCATACGCTAGCTGTTCGTTATTGGTCAGCTGTTATATGATTGCCTAGGCATCGGCGTATGCTCCTTGGCCTCTCAGATGGCCGAAACCACCGTTCACAGCCCCATGATCCCGGTTTGGCTTTGGGTTGCTAGTTCGAGAGCATCGAATGTGCCAGATGGGCCGAGTTGTGCCTTTCCCACTGCCACGGTAGGTTGAATAGCCGTCGGTCCCACCAATTTGCGCGCCAGGGACATCGAAACCCACGACACTCGCCCCATAAAGATCACACACGGCTATTCACCCCCACCGTGGCAGTGGGAAAAGCACAACCCGGTCCGTCCAGCGCCCCCGATGCTCCCGAACTAGCCACGCAGAGCCAATTCTAGACAAAGGGTCTCAAAACTGTGGTTTCCGCCGTCCTCGAGGCCCAGGAGCAGCACGCCGATATCCAGGCGTCCAAACGCTAGCTGTTTGTTATTAGTCAGCTGGCGTATGAATGCCTGGGCATCGGCGTATGTTGCTGGGCTTCTCAGACAACAGAAACCACGTTTTTCAATCATTTTGTCTCGAATTGGCTCTGGATAGCTAGTTCGGGAGCATCGGGGGCGCTCGATGGGCCCGGTTGTGCCTGTTGCACTGCCACGAGGAGGGCCTCGAGGACGGCCGAAACCACAGTTTTGAGACCCTCGGTCTCCAGTTGGCTCTGCGTGACTAGTTCGGGAGCATCGTTGGCGCTGGATGGGCCCGTTCGTGCCTGTCGCACTGCGACGGTCGGTTGAATAGCCGTGGGTCCCCCCAATCTGCGCTCCAACGAAACCCACGACACCCGCCCCGATATGGACCACCCACGGCTATTCACTACGACCGTAGAAGTGGGACAGGTACAACCAGTCCCACTCAGCGCCCCCGATGCTGTCGAACCGATGCTGTCGCACCGCCACGGTTGGTACGACCGTAGCAGTGGGACAGGTACAACCAGGCCCATTCAGCGCCCCCGATTCTCTCGAACTAGCAACCCAGCGCCAAACCAAGACTATGGGGTCCAAAGCGGTGGTTTCGGCAGTCTGAAAAGCCCAGGACCATACGCCGATGCCCGGGCATTCATACAACAGGTGACTCATAACGAACAGCTAGCGTATGGATGCCTGGAGACCGGCGTCATGCTCCTGGGCCTCGGGGACGGCGGAAACCACAGTTTTGAGACCCTCGGCCTCAAGTTGGCTCTAGGTTGCTAGTCCGGCAGCATCGAAGGCGCAAGATGGGCCGGGTTGTGCCTTTCCCACTGCCACGGTCAGTTGAATAGCCGTTGGCCCCAACAATCTGCGCTCCAGGACGACACTCGCCCCCATATGAATCACCCAAGGCTATACACCCCACCGTGTCAGAGGAAAGGCACAACACGGCCCATCCAGCGCCCCGATGCTCTCGAACTAGCAACCCAGAGCCAAACCGAGACCATGGGGCTCAAAACGGTGGTTCCGGCCATCTGAGAAGCCCAGGACCATACACCGATGCCCAGGCATTCATACACCAGCTGGCTTATAACGAACAACTAGCGTATCGATGCTTGAATATCGGCGTCTTGCTCCTGGGCATGGAGGACGGCCGAAACCACAGTTTTGAGACCGTCGGTCTCGAGTTGGCTCTGAGTTGCTAGTTCGGCAGCATCAGGGGCGCTGAATGGGCCTGGTTGTACCTGTCCCACTGCTACGGTCGTAGTGAATAGCCGTGGGTGGTCCATATCGGGGCGGGTGTCGTAGGTTTCGTTAGAGCGCAGATTGGGGGGACCCACGGCTATTCAACCGACCGTGGCAGTGCGGCAGGCACAACCGTGCCAACTTAGCGCCATCGATGCTCCCGAACTAGCTATCCAGAGCCAATTCGAGGCAAAAGGATTCAAAAACGTAGGTTGGCCGTCTGAGAAACCCAGGACCATACGCCGATACCCAGGCATTCATACAACAGCTGACTTATAACGAACAGCTAGCGTATGGATGCCTGGATATCGCCGTGCTGCTCCTGGGCCTCTAGGACGGCGGAAACCACAGTTTTGAGATCCTTTGTCTCGAATTGGCTCTGCGTGGCTAGTTCGGGAGCATCGTTGGCGCTGGATGGGCTCGGTTGTCCCTGTCGCACTGCCACGGCCGTAGCGAATACCCCTGGGTGGTCCATATCAGGGCGGGCGTCGTGGAATTCGTTGGAGCGCAGATTAGGGGGACCCACGGCTATTCAACCGACCGTGGCAGTGCGACAGTTACAACCGGGCCCACCCAGCGCCAACGATGCTCCCGAACTAGCCACGCAGAATCGGGGGAGCCAGATGGGCCGGGTTGTGCCTTTCCCACTGCCACAGTCGGTTGAATAGCCGTGGGTCCCACCAATCTGCGCTCCAGGGACTCCGAAACCCACGACACTCGCCCCATATAGATCACCCACGGCTATTCACCCCAACCGTGGCAGTGGGAAAGGCACAACCAGGCCCATCCAGCGCCCCCGGTGCTCTCGAACTAGAAACCAAGAGCCAAACCGAGACCATGGGGCACAAAACGGTGGTTGCGGCCATCTGGGCAGCCCAGGACCATACGCCGATGCCCAGGCATTCATACAACAGCTGACTAATAACGAACAACTATCGTATCGATGCCTGGAAACCGGCGTCTTGCTCGTGGGCATCGAGGACGGCCGAAACCACAGTTTTGAGACCCTCGGTCTCGAGTTGGCTCACTGCTACGGTCGTAGTGAATAGCCGTGGGTGGTCCATATCGGGGCGTGTGTCGTGGGTTTCGTTGGAGCGCAGATTGGGGGACCCACGGCTATTCAACCGACCGTGGCAATGCGACAGGCAAAACCGGGCCCATCCAGCGCCCCCGATGCTCCCGAACTAGCTATCCAGAGCCAATTTGAGACAAAAGGATTCAAAAACGTGGTTTCGGCCGTCTGAGAAGCCCAGTACCATACGCCGATGCCCAGGCATTCATACGCCAGCTGACTAATAACGAACAGCTAGCGTATGAACGCCTGGATATCGGCGTGTTGCTCCTGGGCCTCGAGGACGGCGGAAACCACAGTTTCGAGACCCTTTGTCTCGAATTGGCTCTGCGTGGCTAGTTCGGGAGCATCGTTGGCGCTGGATGGGCCCGTTTCTGCCTGTCGCTCTGCCACGGTTGGTTGAATAGCCGTGGGTCCTCCCAATCTGCGCTACAACGAAACCAACGACACCCGCCCGATATGGACCACTCACGGCTATTCACTAAGACCGTAGCAGTGGGACAGGTACAACCAGGCCCATTCAGCGCCTTCGATGCTGCCAAACTAGCAACCCAGAGCCAATTCGAGACCATGGGGCTGAAAGCGGTGGTTCCGGCCATCTGAGAAGCCCAGGACCATACGCCGATGCCCAGGCATTCATACAACAGCTGACTAATTACGACCAGCTAGCGTACGGATGCCTGGAGACCGGCGTCTTGCTCCTGGGCCTCGAGGACGGCCGAAACCACAGTTTTGAGACCCTTGGTATCGAATTGGCTCTGGATAGCTAGTTCGGGAGCATCGGGGGCGCTCGATGGGCCCGGTTGTGCCTGTCCCACTGCTACGGTCGTAGTGAATAGCCGTGGGTGGTCCATATCGGGGCGGGTGTCGTGGGTTTCGTTGGAACGCTAATTGGGGGGACCTACGGCTATTCAACCGACCGTGGCAGTGCAACAGGCACAACCGGGCCCATCGAGCGCCCCCGATGCTCCCGAACTAGCTATCCAGAGCCAATTCGAGACAAAAGGATAGAAAAACGTGGTTTCGGTTGTCTGAGAAGCCCAGTACCATACGCCGATGCCCAGGCATTCATACGCCAGCTGACTTATAACAAACAGGTAGCGTATGGACGCCTGGATATCGGCGTCTTGCTCCTGGGCCTCGAGGACCGCGGAAACCACAGTTTTGAGACCCTTTGTCTCGAATTGGCTCTGCATGGCTAGTTCGGGAGCATCGTTGGCGCATGATGGGCCGGGTTGTGCCGGTCGCACTGCCACGGTAGTAGTGAATAGCCGTGGGTGGTCCATATCGGGGCGGGTGTCATGGGTTTCGTTGCAGCGCAGATTGGGGGGACCCACGGCTATTCAACCGAACGTGGCAGTGCGACAGGCACAAAAGGGCCCATCCAGCGCCAACGATGCTCCCGAACTAGCCACGCAGAGCCAATTCGAGACAACGGGTCTCAAAACTGTGGTTTCCGCCGTCCTCGAGGCCCAGGAGCAAGACGCCGGTCTCCAGGCATCCATACGCTAGCTGTTCGTTATTAGTCAGCCGTTGTATGAATGCCTGGGCATCGGCGTATGGTCCTGGGCCTCCCAGATGGCCGCAACCACCATTTTGTGCCCCATGGTCTCGGTTTGGCTCTGGGTTGCTAGTTCGAGAGCACCGGGAGCGCTGGATGGGCCTGGTTTGTGCCTTTCCCACTGCCACGGTGGAGGTGAATAGCCGTGGGTGATCTATATGGGGCGAGTTTCGTGAGTTTCGAGTCCCTGGAGCGCAGATTGGTGGGACCCACGGCTAGTCAACCGACCGTGGCAGTGGGAAAGGCACAACCCGGCCCATCAGGCGCCCCCGATGCTCTCGAACTAGCAACCCAGAGCCAAACTGAGACCATGGGGCTCAAAACGGTGGTTTCGGCCGTTTGAGAAGTCCAGAACCATACGCCGATGCCCATGCATTCATACACCAGCTGACTTATAACGAACAGATAGCGTATGGACGCCTGGATATCGGCGTGTTGCCCCTGGGCCTCGAGGACGGCGGAAACCACAGTTTTGTGACCCTTTGTCTCGAATTGGCTCTGCGTGGCTAGTTCGGGAGCACCGTTGAATCTGGATGGGCCCGTTTGTGCCTGTCGCACTGCTACGTTCGGTTGAATAACCGTGGGTCCCCCAATCTGCGCTGCAACGAAACCCGCGACACCCGCCCTGACATGGACCATCCACGGCTATTCACTACGACTGTAGCAGTGGGACAGTTACAACCAGGCCCATTCAGCGCCCCCGATGCTGTCGAACTAGCAAACCAGAGCCAACTCGAGACCGAGGGTCCCAAAACTGTGGTTTCGGCCGTCCTCGAGGCCCAATAGCAAGACGCCGGTCTTCAAGCATCCATACGCTAGCTGTTCGTTATTAGTCAGCTGTTGTATGAATCCCTGGGCATCGTCGCATGGTCCTGGGCTTCACAGATGGCCGAAACCACCGTTTTGTGCCCCATGGTCTCGGTTTGGCTCTGGGTTGTTAGTTCAAGAGCATCGGAGGCACCAGATGGGCCGGGTTGTGCCTTTCCCACTGCTACGGTCGGTTGAATAGCCGTAGGTCCCACCAGTCTGCGCTCCTGGGACTCCGAAACTCCCGACACTCGCCCCATATAGATCACCCACGGCTATTCACCCCCACCGTGGCAGTGGGAAAGGCACAACAAGGCCCATCCAGCGCCCCCGGTGCTCTCGAACTAGCAACCCAGAGCCGAACCGAGACCATGGGGCTCAAAACAGTGGTTTCGGCCATCTGACAAGCCCAGAACAATACGCCAATGCCAGGCATTCATACGCCAGCTGATTAATAACGAACAGCTAGCGATGGAGGCCTGGATATCGGCGTGTTGCTTCTGGGCCTCGAGGACGGCGGAAACCACAGTTTCGTGGCCCTTTGTCTCGAATTGGCTCTGCGTGGCTAGTTCGGGAGCACCGTTGGCGCTGGATGGGCCCGTTTGTGCCTGTCGCACTGCCACGTTCGGTTGAATAACCGTGGGTCCCCCAATCTGCGCTGCAACGAAACCCGTGACACCCGCCCCGACATGGACCCCCCACGGCTATTCACTACGACCGTAGCAGTGGGACAGTTACAACCAGGCCCATTCAGCGCCCCGATGCTGCCGAACTTGCAACCCAGAGCCAACTCGAGACCGAGGGTGTCAAAACTGTGGTTTCGGCCGTCCTCGAGGCCCAAGAGGAAGACGCCGGTCTCCAGACATCCATAAGCTAGCTGTTCGTTATAGGTCAGCTGTTGTATGAATGCCTGGGCATCGGCCTATGGTCCTGGTCTTCCCAGATGGCCGGAACCACCGTTTTCAGCCCCATGGTCTCGAATTGGCTCTGGGTTGCTAGTTTGGCAGCATCGAGGGCGCTGAATGGGCCTGGTTGTACCTGTCCCACTGCTACGGTCTTAGTGAATAGCCGTGAGTGGTCCATATCGGGGCGGGTGTCGTTGGTTTCGTTGTAGCGCAGATTGGGAGGACCCACGGCTATTCAACCGACCGTGGCAGAGCGACAGGCAGAAACGGGCCAATCCAGCGCCAACGATGCTCCCGAACTAGCCACGCAGAGCCAATTCGAGACAAAGGGTCTCGAAACTGTAGTTTCCGCCGTCCTCGAGGCCCAGGAGCAACACGCCGATATCCAGGCGTTCATACGCTAGCTGTTCGTTATTAGTCAGCTGGCGTATGAATGCCTGGGCATCGGCCTATGGTACTGGGCTTCTCAGACGGCCGAAACCACGTTTTTGAATCCTTTTGTCTCAAATTGGCTCCGGATAGCCAGTTCGGGAGCATCGGGGGCGCTGGATGGGCCCGGTTTTGCCTGTCGCATTGCCACGGTCGGTTGAATAGCCGTGGGTCCCCCTAATCTGCGCTCCAACGAAACCCACGACACCCGCCCCGATATGGACCACCCAAGGCTATTCACTACGACCGTAGCAGTGAGACAGGTACAACCAGGCCCATTCAGAGCCCCCGATGCTGTCGAACTAGCAAACCAGAGCCAACTCGAGACCGAGTGTCTCAAAACTGTGGTTTCGGCCGTCCTCGAGGCCCACGAGCAAGACTCCGGTCTCCAGGCATCCATACGCTAGCTGTTCGTTATAAGTCAGCCGTTGTATGAATGCCTGGGCATCGGCGTATGGTCCTGGGCTGCCCAGATGGCCGCAACCACCGTTTTGTGCCCCATGGTCTCGATTTGGCTCTTGGTTTCTAGTTCGAGAGCACCGGGGGCGCTGGATGGGCCTGGTTGTGCCTTTCCCACTGCCACGGTTGGGGTGAATAGCCGTGAGTGATCTATATGGGGCGAGTGCCGTGGGTTTCGGAGTCCCTGGAGCGCAGATTGGTGGGACCCACGGCTATTCAACCGACTGTTGCAGTGGGAAAGACACAACCCGGCCCATCTGGCTCCCCCGATTCTGCGTGGCTAGTTCGGGAGCATCGTTGGCGCTGGGTGGGCTCGGTTGTAACTGTCGCACTGCCACGGTCGGTTGAATAGCCGTGGGTCCCCTTAATCTGCGCTCCAACGAATTCCATGACACCCGCTCTGATATGGACCACCCAGGGGTATTCGCTACGAACGTGGCAGTGCGACAGGCACAACCGAGCCCATCCAGCGCCAACGATGCTCCCGAACTAGCCACGCAGAGCCAATTCGAGACAAAGGATCTCAAAACTGTGGTTTCCGCCGTCCTCGAGGCCCAGGAGCAGCACGCCGATATCCAGGCATCCATACGCTAGCTGTTCGTTATAAGTCAGCTGTTGTATGACTGCCTGGGTATCGGCGTATGGTCCTGGGTTTCTCAGACGGCCAACCTACGTTTTTGAATCCTCTTGCCTCGAATTTGCTCTGGATAGCTAGTTCGGGAGCATCGATGGCGCTAAGTGGGCCCGGTTGTGCCTGCCGCACTGCCACGGTCGGTTGAATAGCCGTGGGTCCCCCCAATCTGCGCTCCAACGAAACCTACGACACCCGCCCCGATATGGACCACCCATATCACTACGACCGTAGCAGTGGGACAGGTACAACCAGGCCCATTCAGCGCCCCCGATGCTCTCGAACTAGCAACCCAGAGCCAAATCGAGACCATGGGGCTCAAAACGGTGGTTTCGGCCGTCTGAGAAGTCCAGAACCATACGCCGATGCCCATGCATTCATACGCCATCTGACTAATAACGAACAGATAGCGTATGGAAGCCTGGATATCGGCGTGTTGCTCCTGGGCCTCGAGAACGGCGGAAACCAAAGTTTTGTGACCCTTTGTCTCGAATTGGCTCTGCGTGGCACCGTTGGCGCTGGATGGGCCCGTTTGTGCCTGTCGCACTGCCACGTTCGGTTGAATAACCGTGGGTCCCCAATCTGCGCTCTAACGAAACCTACGACACCCGCCCCGATATGGACCACCCACGGCTATTCACTACGACCGTAGCAGTGGGATAGGTACAACCAGGCCCATTCAGCGCCCCTGATGCTGCCGAACTAGCAACCCAGAGCCAACTCGAGACCGACGGTCTCAAAACTGTGGTTTCGGCCGTCCTCCATGCCCAGGAGCAAGACGCCGATATTCAAGCATCGATACGATAGTTGTTCGTTATAAGTCAGCTGGTGTATGGATGCCTGGGCGTCGGTGTATGGTCCTGGGCTTCTCAGATGGCCGAAACCACCGTTTTGAGCCCCATGGTCTCGGTTTGGCTCTGGGTTGCTAGTTCGAGAGCATCGGGGGCGCTGGATGGGCCGTGTTGTGCCTTTCCCTCTCACACGGTGGGGGTGTATAGCCTTGGGTGATTCATATGGGGGCGAGTGTCGTGGGATTCGGAGCCCTGGGCGCAAATTGTTGGGGCCAACGGCTATTCAACCGACCGTGGCAGTGGGAAAGGCACAACCCGGCCCATCTGGCGCCTTCGATGCTGCCGGACTAGCAACCTAGAGCCAACTTGAGACCGAGGGTCTCAAAACTGTGGTTTCCGCCGTCCCCGAGGCCCAGGAGCATGACGCCGGTCTCCAGGCATCCATACGCTAGCTGTTCGTTATTAGTCACCTGTTGTATGAATGCCCGGGCATCGGCGTATGGTCCTTTGCTTCCCAGATGGCCGAAACCACCGTTTTGAGCCCATGATCTCGGTTTGGCTTTGGGTTGCTAGTTCGAGAGCACCGGGGGCGCCGGACGGGCCGGGTTGTGCCTTTCCCACTGCCACGGTCGGTTGAAGAGCCGTGGGTCCCACCAATCTGCTCTCCAGGGACACCGAAACCCACGACACTCGCCCCATATAGATCACACACGGCTATTCACCCCCAGCGTGGCAGTGGGAAAGGCACAACCCGGGCCATCCAGCACCCCCGATGCTCTCGAACTAGCAACCCAGAGCCAAATCGAGACCATGGGGCTCAAAACGGTGGTTTCGGCCATCTGGGAAGCCCAGTACCATACGCCGATGGCCAGGCATTCATACAACAGCTGACTAATTACGAACAGCTGGCGTATGGATGTCTGGATACCGGCGTCTTGCTCCTGGGCCTCGAGGACGGCCGAAACTACAGTTTTGAGACCCTCGGTCTCGAGTTGGCTCTGGGTTGCTAGTTCGGCAGCATCGGGGGCGCTGAATGGGCCTGGTTGTACCTGTTGCACTGCTACGTTCGTAGTGAATAACCGAGGGTGGTCCATATCGGGGCGGGTGTCGTGAGTTTCGTTGGAGCGCAGATTGGGACCCACGGCTATTCAACCGACCGTGGCAGTGCGACAGGCACAACGGGCCCATCCAGCGCCAACGATGCTCCCGAACTAGCCACGCAGAGCCAATTCGAGACAAAGGGTCTCAAAACGGTGGTTCTCGCCGTCCTCGAGGCCCAGGAGTAACACGCCGATATCCAGGCGTTCATACGCCAGCTGTTCGTTATTAGTCAGCTTGCGTATGAATGCCTGGGCATCGGCGTATGGTACTGGGCTTCTCTGACGGCCGAAACCACGTTTTGAATCCGTTTGTCGCGAATTGGCTCTGGATAGCTAGTTCGGGAGCATCGAAGGCGCTGGATGGGGACGGTTGTGCCTGCTGCACTGCCATGGGCCGGTTGTGCCTCGAGGACGGCCGAAACCACGGTCGGTTGAATAGCCGTGGGTCCCTCCAATCTGCGCGTAGTGAATAGCCGTGGGTGGTCCATATCGGGGCGGGTGTCGTGGGTTTCGTTGGAGCGCAGATTGGGGGACCACGGCTATTCAACAGACCGTCGCAGTGCGACAGGCACAACCAGGCCCATCCAGGCTCAGGAGCAATGCCGATGCCCAGGCATTCATACGCCAGCTGACTTATAACGAACAGCTGGCGTATGGATGCCTGGAGACCGGCGTCTTGCTATTGGGCATCGAGGACGGCCGAAACCACAGTTTTGAGACCCTCAGTTACGAGTTGGCTCTGATTTGATAGTTCGACAGCATCGGGGGCGCTGAGTGGGACTGGTTGTACCTGTCCCACTTCTACGGTCGTAGTGAATAGCCGTGGGTGGTCCATATCGGGGCGGGTGTCGTGGGTTTCGTTGGAGCGCAGATTGGGGGGACCCACGGCTATTCAACAGACCGTCGCAGTGCGACAGGCACGAACGGGCCCATCCAGCGCAAACGATGCTCCCGAACTAGCCACGCAGAGCCAATTCGAGACAAAGGGTCTCAAAACTGTGGTTTCCGCCGTCCTCGAGGCTCAGGAGCAAGACGCCGGTCTCCAGGCATCCATACGCTAGCTGTTCGTTATTAGTCAGCTGTTGTATGAATGCCTGGGCATCGGCGTATGGTCCTGGGCTTCTCAGATGGCTAAAACCACCGTTCTCAGCCCCATGATCCCGGTTTGGCTTTGGGTTGCTAGTTCGAGAGCATCGAATGTGCCAGATGGGCCGAGTTGTGCCTTTCCCACTGCCACGGTAGGTTGAATAGCCGTCGGTCCCACCAATCTGCGCGCCAGGGACACCGAAACCCACGACACTCGCCCCATATAGATCACACACGGCTATTCACCCCCACCGTGGCAGTGAGAAAGGCACAACCCGGTCCATCCAGCGCCCCGATGCTCTCGAACTAGCAACCCAGAGCCAAACCGAGACCATGGGGCTGAAAACGGTGGTTTCGGCCATCTGACAAGCCCAGAACCATACGCCGATGCCCAGGCATTCATACACCAGCTGACTTATAACGAACAGCTAGCGTATGGATGCCTGGAGACCGGCGTCTTGCTATTGGGCCTCGAGGACGGCCGAAACCACAGTTTTGAGACCCTCAGTTGCGAGTTGGCTCTGATTTGATAGTTCGACAGCATCGGGGGCGCTGAGTGGGCCTGGTTGTACCTGTCCCACTGCTACGGTCGTAGTGAATAGCCGTGGGTGGTCCATATCGGGGCGGGTGTCGTGGGTTTCGTTGGAGCGCAGATTGGGGGGACCCACGGCTATTCAACAGACCGTCGCAGTGCGACAGGCACGAACGGGCCCATCCAGCGCAAACGATGCTCCCGAACTAGCCACGCAGAGCCAATTCGAGACAAAGGGTCTCAAAACTGTGGTTTCCGCCGTCCTAGAGTCCCAGGAGCAAGACGCCGATCTCCAGGCATCCATACGCTAGCTGTTCGTTATTAGTCAGCTGTTGTATGAATGCCTGGGCATCGGCGTATGGTCCTGGGCTTCTCAGATGGCTAAACCACCGTTTTCAGCCCCATGATCTCGGTTTGGCTTTGGGTTGCTAGTTCGAGAGCATCGCATGTGCCAGATGGGCCGAGTTGTGCCTTCCCACTGCCACGGTAGGTTGAATAGCCGTCGGTCCCCAATCTGCGCTCCAACGAAACTCACGACACCCGCCGCGATATGGACCACCCACGGCTATTCACTACGACCGTAGCAGTGGGACAGGTACAACCAGGCCCATTCAGCGCCTCCGATGCTGCCGAACTAGCAACCCAGAGCCAACTCGAGACCGGGGTCTCAAAACTGTGGTTTCCGCCGTCCTCGAGGCCCAGGAGCCACACGCCGATATCCAGGCATCCATACGCCAGCTGTTTGTTATAAGTCAGCTGGCGTATGAATGCCTGGGCATCGGCGTATGGTACTGGGCTTCTCAGACAACCGAAACCACGTTTTTCAATCCTTTGTCTCGAATTGGCTCTGGATAGCTAGTTCGACAGCATCGGGGGCGCTGGATGGGCCCGGTTGTACCTGTCCCACTGCTACGGTCGTTGTGAATAGCCGTGGGTGGTCCATATCGGGGCGGGTGTGGTGGGTTTCGTTGGAGCGCAGATTGGGGACCCACGGCTATTCAACCGACCGTGGCAGTGCAACAGGCACAACCGGTCCCATCGAGCGCCCCCGATGCTGTCGAACTAGCTATCCAGAGCCAAACCGAGACCATGGGGCTCAAAACGGTGGTTTCGGCCATCTGACAAGCCCAGAACCATACGCCGATGCCCAGGCATTCATACACCAGCTGACTAATTACGAACAGCTGGCGTATGGACGCCTGGATATCGGCATGTTGCTGCTGGGCCTCGAGGACGGCGGAAACCACCGTTTTGAGACCCTTTCTCTCGAATTGGCTCTGCGTGGCTAGTTCGGGAGCATCGTTGGCGCTGGATGGGCCCGTTTGTGCCTGTCGCACTGCCACGGTCGGTTGAATAGCCGTGGGTCCCCCCAATATGCGCTCCAACAAAACCCACGACACCCGCCCCGATATGGACCACCCACGGCTATTCACTACGACCGTGGCAGTGCGACAGGCACAACCGGGCCCATCCAGCGCAACGATGCTCCCGAACTAGCCACGCAGAGCCAATTCTAGACAAAGGGTCTCAAAACTGCGGTTTCCGCCGTCCTCGAGGCCCAGGAGCATCACGCCGATATCCAGGCGTCCATACGCTAGCTGTTTGTTATAAGTCAGCTGGCGTATGAATGCCTGGTCATCGGCGTATGGTACTGGGCTTCTCAGACAACCGAAACCACGTTTTTCAATCCTTTTGTCTCGAATTGGCTCTGGATAGCTAGTTCGGGAGCATCGGGGGCGCTCGATGGGCCCGGTTGTGCCTGTTGCACTGCCACGGTCGGTTGAATAGCCGTGGGTCCCCATAGCGCTCCAACGAAACCCACGACACCCGCCCCGATATGGACCACCCACGGCTATTCACTACCACCGTAGCAGTGGGACAGGTACAACCGGGCCCATCGAGCGCCCCGATGCTGTCGAACTAGCTATCCAGAGCCAATTCGAGACAAAAGGATTGAAAACGTGGTTTCGGTTGTCTGAGAAGCCCAGTACCATACGCCGATGCCCAGGCATTCATACGCCAGCTGACTTATAACAAACAGCTGGCGTATGGACGCCTGGATATCGGCGTGTGGCTCCTGGGCCTCGAGGACGGCGGAAACCACAGTTTTGAGACCCCGGTCTCGAGTTGGCTCTGGGTTGCTAGTTCGGCAGCATCGGAGGCGCTGAATGGGCCCGTTTGTACCTGTCCCACTGCTACGGTCGTAGTGAATAGCCGTGGGTGGTCCATATCGCGGCGGGTGTCGTGAGTTTCGTTGGAGCGCAGATTGGGGGACCCACGGCTATTCAACCGACCGTGGCAGTGCGACAGGCACAAACGGGCCCATCCAGCGCCAACGATGCTCCCGAACTAGCTACGCAGAGCCAATTCGAGACAAAGGGTCCCAAAACGGTGGTTTCCGCCGTCCTCGAGGCCCAGGAGCAACACGCCGATATCCAGGCGTCCATACGCTAGCTGTTCGTTATTAGTTAGCTGGCGTATGAATGCCTGGGCATCGGCGTATGGTACTGGGATTATCAGACGGCCGAAACCACGTTTTGAATCCCTTTGTCTCGAATTGGCTCTGGATAGCTAGTTCGGGAGCATCGGGCTCGCTGGATGGTCCCGGTTGTGCCTGTCGCACTGCCACGGTCGGTTGAATAGCCGTGGGTCCCCAATATTCGCTCCAGGACAGCGAAACCCACGACACCCGCCCCGATATGGACCACCCACGGCTATTCACCCGGCCGAAGTAGTGGGACAGGCACAACCAGGCCCATTCAGCGCCCCCGATGCTGCCGAACTAGTTACCTGGAGCCAAAGAGACAGAAAGGAGCAAGACCCCGATATCCAGTAATCGATACGCTAGCTGTTCGTTTTTAGTCAGCTGGTGTATGAATGCCTGGGCATCGGCGTATGGTCCTGGGCTTCGAGGACGGCCGAAACCACCGCTTTGAGCCCCATGTCTCGGTTTGGCTCTGGGTTGCTAGTTCGAGAGCATCGGGGCGCTGAATGGGCCTGGTTGTACCTGTCCCACTGCTACGGTCGTACCGAATAGCCGTGGGTGGTCCATATCGGGCGGGTGTCGTGGGTTTCGCTGTCCTGGAGCGCATATTGGAGGGACCCACGGCTATTCAACCGACCGTGGCAGTGCGACAAGCACAACCGGGACCATCCAGCGCCCCGATGCTCCCGAACTAGCAATCCAGAGCCAATTCGAGACACAAGGATTCAAAACGGTGGTTTCGGCCGTCTGAGAAGCCCAGGACCATACGCCGATGCCCAGGCATTCATACGCCAGCTGACTAATAACGAACAGCTGGCGTATGGACGCCTGGATTTCGGCGTGTTGCTCCTGGGCCTCGAGGACGGCGGAAACCACAGTTTTGAGACCCGTTGTCTCGAATTGGCTCTGCTTTGCTAGTTCGGGCGCATCGTTGTCGCTGGATGGGTCCGTTTGTGCCTGTCGCACTGCCATTGAATAGCCGTGGGTCCCCAATATGCGCTCCACCGAAACCCACGACACCCGCCCCGATATGGACCGCCCACGGCTATTCACTACGACCGTAGCAGTGGGACAGGTACAACCAGGCCCATTCAGCGCTTCCGATGCTGCCGAACTAGCAACCCAGAGCCAACTCGAGACTGAGGGTCTCAAAACTGTGGTTTCCGCCGTCCTAGAGGCCCAGGAGCAGCACGCCGATATCCAGGCATCCATACGCCAGCTGTTCGTTATAAGTCAGCTGTTGTATGAATGCCTGGGCATCGGCGTATGGTCCTGGGCTTCTCAGACGGCCAACCACGTTTTGAATCCTTTGTCTCGAATTGGCTCTGGATAGCTAGTTCGGGAGCATCGATGGCGCTGGATGGGCCCGGTTGTGCCTGCCGCACTGCCACGGTCGGTTGAATAGCCGTGGGTCCCCCAATCTGCGCTCTAACGAAACCTACGACACCCGCCCCGATATGGACCACCCACGGCTATTCACTACGACCGTAGCAGTGGGACAGGTACAACCAGGCCCACTCAGCGCCCCTGATGCTGCCGAACTAGCAACCCAGAGCCAACTCGAGACCGACGGTCTCAAAACTGTGGTTTCGGCCGTCCTCCATGCCCAGGAGCAAGACGCCGATATTCAGGCATCGATACGCCAGTTGTTCGTTATAAGTCAGCTGGTGTATGAATGCCTGGGCATCGGTGTATGGTCCTGGGCTTCTCAGATGGCCGAAACCACCGTTTTGAGCCCCATGGTCTCGGTTTGGCTCTGGGTTGCTAGTTCGAGAGCATCGGGGCGCTGGATGGGCCGTGTTGTGCCTTTCCTCTGACACGGTGGGGTGTATAGCCTTGGGTGATTCATATGGGGGCGAGTGTCGTGGGATTCGGAGTCCCTGGAGCGCAGATTGTTGGGGCCAACGGCTATTCAACCGACCGTGGCAGTGGGAAGGCACAACCCGGCCCATCTGGCGCCTTCGATGCTGCCGGACTAGCAACCCAGAGCCAACTTGAGACCGAGGGTCTCAAAACTGTGGTTTCCGCCGTCCTAGAGGCCCAGGAGCATGACGCCGGTGTCCAGGCATCCATACGCTAGCTGTTCGTTATTAGTCACCTGTTGTATGAATGCCCGGGCATCGGCGTATGGTCCTTTGCTTCCCAGATGGCCGAAACCACCGTTTTGAGCCCATGATCTCGGTTTGGCTTTGGGTTGCTAGTTCGAGAGCATCGGGGCGCCGGACGGGCCGGGTTGTTCCTTTCCCACTGCCACGGTCGGTTGAATAGCCGTGGGTCCCACCAATCTGCTCTCCAGGGACACCGAAACCCACGACAGTCGCCCCATATAGATCGCACACGGCTATTCACCCCAACCGTGGCAGTGGGAAAGGCACAACCCCCATCCAGGTGCTCTCGAACTAGAAACCAAGAGCCAAACCGAGACCATGGGGCACAAAACGGTGGTTTCGGCCATCTGGGCAGCCCAGGACCATACGCCGATGCCCAGGCATTCATACAACAGCTGACTAATAACGAACAGCTATCGTATGAATGCCTGGAAACCGGCGTCTTGCTCCTGGGCCTCGAGGACGGCCGAAACCACAGTTTTGAGACCCTCGGTCTCGAGTTGGCTCTGGTTTGCTAGTTCGACAGCATCGGGGGCGCTGGATGGGCCCGGTTGTACCTGTCCCACTGCTACGGTCGTAGTGAATAGCCGTGGGTGGTCCATATCGGGGCGGGTGTCGTGGGTTTCGTTGGAGCGCAGATTGGGGACCCACGGCTATTCAACCGACCGTGGCAGTGCAACAGGCACAACCGGGCCCATCGAGCGCCCCGATGCTCCCGAACTAGCAATCCAGAGCCAATTCGAGACAAAGGATTCAAAACGTGGTTTCGGCCGTCTGAGAAGCCAGGACCATACGCCGATGCCCAGGCATTCATACGCCAGCTGACTTATAACAAACAGCTGGCGTATGGACGCCTGGATATCGGCGTGCTGCTCCTGGGCCTCGAGGACGGCGGAAACCACAGTTTTGAGACCCTTTGTCTCGAATTGGCTCTGCGTGGCTAGTTCGGGAGCATCGTTGCGCTGGATGGGCCCGGTTGTGCCTGTCGTACTGCCACGGTCGTAGTGAATAGCCGTGGGTGGTCCATATCGGGGCGGGTGTCGTGGGTTTTGTTGGAGCGCATATTGGGGACCCACGGCTATTCAACCGACCGTGGCAGTGGGAAAGGCACAACCCGGCCCATCTGGCGCCTCCGATGCTCTTGAACTAGCAACCCAGAGCCAAACCGAGACCATGGGTCACAAAACGGTGGTTTCGGCCATCTGTGAAGCCCAGGACCATACGCCGATGCCCAGGCATTCATACAACAGCTGACTAATAACGAACAGCTAGCGTATGGATGCCTGGAGACCGGCGTCTTGCTCCTGGGCCTCGAGGACGGCCGAAACCACAGTTTTGAGACCCTCGGTCTCGATTTGGCTCTGGTTTGCTAGTTCGACAGCATCGGGGCGCTGAATGGGCCTGGTTGTAACTGTCCCACTGCTACGGTCGTAGTGAATAGCCGTGGGTGGTCCATATCGGGGCGGGTGTCGTGGGTTTCGTTGCAGCGCAGATTGGGGACCCACGGCTATTCAACCGACCGTGGCAGTGCGACAGGCACAACCGGGCCCATCCAGCGCCAACGATGCTCCCGAACTAGCCACGCAGAGCCAATTCGAGACAAAGGGTCTCAAAACTGTGGTTTCGGCCGTCCTCGAGGCCCAGGAGCAACACGCCGATAGCCAGGCATCCATACGCCAGCTGTTCGTTATTAATCAGCTGGCGTATGAATGCCTGGGCATCGGCGTATGGTCCTGGGCTTCGAGATGGCCGAAACCACAGTTTTGAGCCCCATGGTCTCGGTTTGGCTCTGGGTTGCTAGTTCGGGAGCATCGGGGCGCTGGATGGGCCTGGTTGTGCCTTTCCCACTGCCACGGTCGGTGAATAGCCGTGGGTGATCCATATGGGGCGAGTGTCGTCGGTTTCGGTGTCCCTGCGCGCAGATTGGTGGGACCCACGGCTATTCAACCGACCGTGGCAGTGGGAAAGGCACAACCCGGCCCATCTGGCGCCCCGATGCTCTCGAACTAGCAACCCAGAGCCAAACCGAGACCATGGGGCACAAAACGGTGGTTTCGGCCGTCTGGAAGCCCAGGACCATACGCCGATGCCCAGGCATTCATACAACAGCTGACTATAACGAACAGCTGGCGTATGGATGCCTGGAGACCGGCGTCTTGCTCCTGGGCCTCGAGGACGGCCGAAACCACAGTTTTGAGACCCTCGGTCTCGAGTTGGCTCTGGGTTGCTAGTTCGGCAGCATCGGGGGCGCTGAATGGGCCTGGTTGTAACTGTCCCACTGCTACGGTCGTAGTGAATAGCCGTGGGTGGTCCATATCGGGGCGAGTGTCACGGGTTTCGTTGCAGCGCAGATTGGGGACCCACGGCTATTCAACCGACCGTGGCAGTGCGACAGGCACAACCGGGCCCATCCAGCGCCAACGATGCTCCCGAACTAGCCACGCAGAGCCAATTCGAGACAAAGGGTCTCAAAACTGTGGTTTCCGCCGTCCTCGAGGCCCAGGAGCAACACGCCGATATCCAGGCATCCATACGCTAGCTGTTCGTTATTAATCAGCTGGCGTATGAATGCCTGGGCATCGGCGTATGGTCCTGGGCTTCTCAGATGGCCGAAACCACCGTTTTGAGCCCCATGGTCTCGGTTTGGCTCTGGGTTGCTAGTTCGAGAGCATCGGGGGCGCTGGATGGGCCTTGTTGTGCCTTTCCCACTGCCACGGTCGGTGAATAGCCGTGGGTGATCTATATGGGGCGAGTGTCGTCGGTTTCGGTGTCCCTGGCGCGCAGATTGGTGGGACCCACGGCTATTCAGCCCACCGTGGCAGTGGAAAGGCACAACCCGGCCCATCTGGCGCCCCGATGCTCTCGAACTAGCAACCCAGAGCCAAACCGAGACCATGGGGCACAAAACGGTGGTTTCGGCCGTCTGGGAAGCCCAGGACCATACGCCGATGCCCAGGCATTCATACAACAGCTGACTTATAACGAACAGCTGGCGTATGGATGCCTGGAGATCGGCGTCTTCCTCTTGGGCCTCGAGGACGGCCGAAACCACAGTTTTGAGACCCTCGGTCTCGAGTTGGCTCTGGGTTGCTAGTTCGGCAGCATCGGGGCGCTGAATGGGCCTGGTTGTACCTGTCCCACTGCTACGGTCGTAGTGAATAGCCGTGGGTGGTCCATATCGGGGCGGGTGTCGTGGGTTTCGTTGCAGCGCAGATTGGGGACCCACGGCTATTCAACCGACCGTGGCAGTGCGACAGGCACAACCGGGCCCATCCAGCGCCAACGATGCTCCCGAACTAGCCACGCAGAGCCAATTCGAGACAAAGGGTCTCAAAACTGTGGTTTCCGCCGTCCTCGAGGCCCAGGAGCAAGACGCCGATATCCAGGCATCCATACGCTAGCTGTTCGTTATTAGTCAGCTGGCGTATGAATGCCTGGGCATCGGCGTATGGTCCTGGGCTTCTCAGACGGCCGAAACCACCGTTTTGAGCCCCATGTCTCGGTTTGGCTCTGGGTTGCTAGTTCGAGAGCATCGGGGCGCTGGATGGGCCTGGTTGTGCCTGTCGCACTGCCACGGTCGGTTGAATAGCCGTGGGTCCCCCAATCTGCGCTCCAACAAAACCCACGACACCCGCCCCGATATGGACCACCCACGGCTATTCACTACGACCGTGGCAGTGGGACAGGCACAACCAGGCCCATCCAGCGCCCCGATGCTCCCGAACTAGCAACCCAGAGCCAATTCGAGACCAAGGGTCTCAAAACTGTGGTTTCGGCCGTCCTCGAGGCCCAGGAGCAAGACGCCGATCTCCAGGCATCCATACGCCAGCTGTTCGTAATAAGTCAGCTGTTGTATGAATGCCTGGGCATCGGCGTATGGTCCTGGGCTTCTCAGACGGCCGAAACCACCGTTTTGAGCCCCATGGTCTCGAATTGGCTCTGGGTTGCTAGTTCGGCAGCATCGAAGGCGCTGAATGGGCCTGGTTGTACCTGTCCCACTGCTACGGTCGTAGTGAATAGCCGTGGTGGTCCATATCGGGGCGGGTGTCGTTGGTTTCGTTGCCCGCAGATTGGGGGACCCACGGCTATTCAACCGACCGTGGCAGTGCGACAGGCACAACCGGGCCCATCCAGCGCCAACGATGCTCCCGAACTAGCCACGCAGAGCCAATTCGAGACAAAGGGTCTCAAAACTGTGGTTTCGCCGTCCTCGAGGCCCAGGAGCAACACGCCGATATCCAGGCATCCATACGCTAGCTGTTCGTTATTAGTCAGCTGGCGTATGAATGCCTGGGCATCGGCGTATGGTCCTGGGCTTCTCAGACGGCCGAAACCACGTTTTGAATCCTTTGTCTCGAATTGGCTCTGGATAGCTAGTTCGGGAGCATCGAATGGCGCTGGATGGGCCCGGTTGTGCCTGTCGCACTGCCACGGTCGGTTGAATAGCCGTGGGTCCCCCAATCTGCGCTCCAACGAAACCCACGACACCCGCCCCGATATGGACCACCCACGGCTATTCACTACGACCGTAGCAGTGGGACAGGTACAACCAGGCCCATTCAGCGCCCCCGATGCTGCCGAACTAGCAACCCAGAGCCAACTCGAGACCGAGGGTCTCAAAACTGTGGTTTCGGCCGTCCTCGATGCCCAGGAGCAAGACGCCGATCTCCAGGCATCCATACGCTAGCTGTTCGTTATAAGTCAGCTGGCGTATGAATGCCTGGGCATCGGCGTATGGTCCTGGGCTTCTCAGACGGCCGAAACCACCGTTTTGAGCCCCTTGGTCTCGAATTGGCTCTGGGTTGCTAGTTCGGGAGCATCGAATGCGCTGGATGGGCCTGGTTGTGCCTGTCCCACTGCCACGGTCGGTTGAATAGCCGTGGGTGGTCCCATCTGCGCGGGTGTCGAAACCCCGACACCCGCGCCGATTGGGACCACCCACGGCTATTCAACCGACCGTGGCAGTGCGACAGGCACAACCAGGCCCATCCAGCGCCCCGATGCTGCCGAACTAGCAACCCAGAGCCAACTCGAGACCGAGGGTCTCAAAACTGTGGTTTCGGCCGTCCTCGATGCCCAGGAGCAAGACGCCGATCTCCAGGCATCCATACGCCAGCTGTTCGTTATTAGTCAGCTGGCGTATGAATGCCTGGGCATCGGCGTATGGTCCTGGGCTTCTCAGACGGCCGAAACCACGTTTTGAATCCCTTTGTCTCGAATTGGCTCTGGATAGCTAGTTCGGGAGCATCGGGGCGCTGGATGGGCCGGGTTGTGCCTGTCGCACTGCCACGGTCGGTTGAATAGCCGTGGGTCCCCCAATCTGCGCTCCAACGAAACCCACGACACCCGCCCCGATATGGACCACCCACGGCTATTCACTACGACCGTAGCAGTGCGACAGGTACAACCAGGCCCATTCAGCGCCCCCGATGCTGCCGAACTAGCAACCCAGAGCCAACTCGAGACCGAGGGTCTCAAAACTGTGGTTTCGGCCGTCCTCGATGCCCAGGAGCAAGACGCCGATCTCCAGGCATCCATACGCTAGCTGTTCGTTATAAGTCAGCTGGCGTATGAATGCCTGGGCATCGGCGTATGGTACTGGGCTTCGAGGACGGCCGAAACCACGTTTTGAACCCTTTGTCTCGAATTGGCTCTGGATAGCTAGTTCGGGAGCATCGGGGGCGCTGGATGGGCCTGGTTGTGCCTGTCGCACTGCCACGGTCGGTTGAATAGCCGTGGGTCCCCAATCTGCGCTCAAACGAAACCCACGACACCCGCCCCGATATGGACCACCCACGGCTATTCACTACGACCGTAGCAGTGCGACAGGTACAACCAGGCCCATCCAGCGCCCCCGATGCTGCCGAACTAGCAACCCAGAGCCAACTCGAGACCCAGGGTCTCAAAACTGTGGTTTCGGCCGTCCTCGATGCCCAGGAGCAAGACGCCGATCTCCAGGCATCCATACGCCAGCTGTTCGTTATTAGTCAGCTGGCGTATGAATGCCTGGGCATCGGCGTATGGTCCTGGGCCTCGAGACGGCCGAAACCACGTTTTGAGACCCTTTGTCTCGAATTGGCTCTGGATAGCTAGTTCGGGAGCATCGAACGCGCTGGATGGGCCGTTTGTGCCTGTCGCACTGCCACGGTCGGTTGAATAGCCGTGGGTCCCCCAATCTGCGCTCCAACGAAACCCCGACACCCGCCCCGATATGGACCACCCACGGCTATTCACTACGACCGTAGCAGTGCGACAGGTACAACCAGGCCCATTCAGCGCCCCGATGCTGCCGAACTAGCAACCCAGAGCCAACTCGAGACCGAGGGTCTCAAAACTGTGGTTTCGGCCGTCCTCGATGCCCAGGAGCAAGACGCCGATCTCCAGGCATCCATACGCTAGCTGTTCGTTATTAGTCAGCTGGCGTATGAATGCCTGGGCATCGGCGTATGGTCCTGGGCTTCTCAGACGGCCGAAACCACAGTTTTGAGACCCTTGGTCTCGAATTGGCTCTGGATAGCTAGTTCGGGAGCATCGAACGCGCTGGATGGGCCCGGTTGTGCCTGCCGCACTGCCACGGTCGGTTGAATAGCCGTGGGTCCCCCAATCTGCGCTCGGGAAACGTGGGTTTCATCCGCCCCGATATGGACCACCCACGGCTATTCACTACGACCGTGGCAGTGGGACAGGCACAACCAGGCCCATCCAGCGCCCCGATGCTGCCGAACTAGCAACCCAGAGCCAACTCGAGACCGAGGGTCTCAAAACTGTGGTTTCGGCCGTCCTCGATGCCCAGGAGCAAGACGCCGATATCCAGGCATCCATACGCTAGCTGTTCGTTATTAGTCAGCTGGCGTATGAATGCCTGGGCATCGGCGTATGGTCCTGGGCTTCTCAGACGGCCGAAACCACAGTTTTGAGACCCTTGGTCTCGAATTGGCTCTGGATTGCTAGTTCGGGAGCATCGGGGGCGCTGGATGGGCCGGTTGTGCCTGTCGCACTGCCACGGTCGGTTGAATAGCCGTGGGTCCCCATCCATATCGCGCGAGTGTCGTGGGTTTCGACACCCGCCCCAGATTGGACCACCCACGGCTATTCAACGACCGTGGCAGTGGGACAGGCACAACCAGGCCCATCCAGCGCCCCCGATGCTGCCGAACTAGCAACCCAGAGCCAACTCGAGACCATGGGTCTCAAAACTGTGGTTTCGGCCGTCCTCGATGCCCAGGAGCAAGACGCCGATCCCAGGCATTCATACGCTAGCTGTTCGTTATTAGTCAGCTGGCGTATGAATGCCTGGGCATCGGCGTATGGTCCTGGGCTTCTCAGACGGCCGAAACCACAGTTTTGAGACCCTTGGTCTCGAATTGGCTCTGGATTGCTAGTTCGGGAGCATCGGGGCGCTGGATGGGCCTGGTTGTGCCTGTCGCACTGCCACGGTCGGTTGAATAGCCGTGGGTCCCCCAATCTGCGCTCAGACGAAACCCACGACATCCGCCCCCAGATATGGACCACCCACGGCTATTCACTACGACCGTAGCAGTGGGACAGGTACAACCAGGCCCATTCAGCGCCCTCGATGCTGCCGAACTAGCAACCCAGAGCCAACTCGAGACCGAGGGTCTCAAAACTGGTGGTTTCGGCCGTCCCCGATGCCCAGGAGAAAGACGCCGATATTCAGGCATCGATACGCTAGCTGTTCGTTTTTAGTCAGCTGGCGTATGAATGCCTGGGCATCGGCGTATGGTCCTGGGCTTCTCAGACGGCCGAAACCACAGTTTTGAGACCCTCGGTCTCGGTTTGGCTCTGGGTTGCTAGTTCGGCAGCATCGGGGGCGCTGGATGGGCCTGGTTGTGCCTGTCCCACTGCCACGGTCGGGGTGAATAGCCGTGGGTGGTCCATATCGGGGCGGTGTCGTGGGTTTCGCTTTCCCTGGAGCGCAGATTGGGGGGACCCACGGCTATTCAACCGACCGTGGCAGTGCGACAGGCACAACCGGGCCCATCCAGCGCCCCCGATGCTCCCGAACTAGCAATCCAGAGCCAATTCGAGACCATGGATTCAAAACGGTGGTTTCGGCCGTCTGAGAAGCCCAGGACCATACGCCGATGCCCAGGCATTCATACGCCAGCTGACTAATAACGAACAGCTGGCGTATGGATGCCTGGATATCGGCGTGTTGCTCCTGGGCCTCGAGGACGGCGGAAACCACAGTTTTGAGACCCTTTGTCTCGAATTGGCTCTGCGTAGCTAGTTCGGGAGCATCGTTGGCGCTGGATGGGCCCGTTTGTGCCTGTCGCACTGCCACGGTCGGTTGAATAGCCGTGGGTCCCCATATCTGCGCTCCAACGAAACCCACGACACCCGCCCTGATATGGACCACCCACGGCTATTCACTACGACCGTAGCAGTGGACAGGTACAAACGGTCCCATTCAGCGCCTCCGATGCTGCCGAACTAGCAACCCAGAGCCAACTCGAGACCGGGGTCTCAAAACTGTGGTTTCCGCCGTCCTCGAGGCCCAGGAGCCACACGCCGATATCCAGGCATCCATACGCTGGCTGTTCGTTATTAGTCAGCTGTTGTATGAATGCCTGGGCATCGGCGTATGGTCCTGGGCCTCACAGATGGCCGAAACCACCGTTTTGTGTTCCATGGTCTCGGTTTGGCTCTGACTTGCTAGTTCAAGAGCATCGGGGGCGCCAGATGGGCCGGGTTGTGCCTTCCCACTGCCACGGTCGGTTGAATAGCCGTGGGTCCCACCAATCTGCGCTCCAGGGACTCCGAAACCCACGACACTCGCCCCTTATGAATCACCCACGGCTATTCACACCCACCGTGGCAGTGGGAAAGGCACAACCAGGCCCATCCAGCGCCCCGATGCTCTCGAACTAGCAACCCAGAGCCAAACCGAGACCATGGAGCACAAAACGGTGGTTTCGGCCGTCTGAGAGCCCAGGACCATACGCCGATGCCCAGGCATTCATACAACAGCTGACTTATAACGAACAGCTAGCGTATGGATGCCTGAAGACCGGCGTCTTGCTATTGGGCCTCGAGGACGGCCGAAACCACAGTTTTGGGACCCTCGGTCTCGAGTTGGCTCTGGTTGCTAGTGGGCATAGTTGTACCTGTCCCTGTCCCACTGCTACGGTCGTAGTTGAATAGCCGTGGGTGGTCCATATCGGGGCGGGTGCCGTGGGTTTAGTTGGAGCGCAGATTGGGGAGACCCACGGCTATTCAACCGAACGTGGCAGTGCGACAGGTAAAACCGGGCCCATCCAGCGCCAACGATGCTCCCGAACTAGCCACGCAGAGCCAATTCGAGACGAAGGGTCTCAAAACTGTGGTTTCCGCCGTCCTCCAGGCCCAGGAGCGACACGCCGATATCCAGGCATCCATACGCTAGCTGTTCGTTATTGGTCAGCTGTTATATGATTGCCTGGGCATCGGCGTATGCTCCTGGGCTTCTCAGAGGCGGCCGAAACCACCGTTTTGAGCCCCATGATCTCGGTTTGGCTTGGGTTGCTAGTTCGAGAGCATCGGGGCGCTGGATGGGCCGGGTTGTGCCTTCCCACTGCCACGGTCGGTTGAATAGCCGTGGGTCCCACCAATCTGCGCTCCAGGGACACGAAACCCACGACACTCGCCGCATATAGATCACCCACGGCTATTCACCCCACCGTGGCAGTGGGACAGGCACAACCTGGCCCATCCAGCGCCCCGATGCTCCCGAACTAGCCACGCAGAGCCAATTCGAGACAGAGGGTCTCAAAACTGTGGTTTCCGCCGTCCTCGAGGCCAGGAGCAACACGCCGATATCCAGGCATCCATACGCTAGCTGTTCGTTATTAGTCAGCTGATGTATGAATGCCTGGGCATCGGCGTATGGTCCTGGGCTCTCAGACGGCCGAAACCACCGTTTTGAGCCCCATGCTCTCGGTTTGGCTCTGGGTTGCTAGTTCAAGAGCATCGGGGGCGCTGGATGGGCCAGGTTGTGCCTTTCCCTCTGCCACGGTGGGGGTGAATAGCCGTGGGTGATCTATATGCGGCTAGTTTCGTGGGTTTCGGAGTCCCTGGAGCGCAGATTCGTGGCACCCACTGCTATTCAACCGACGGTCGCAGTGAGAAAGGCACAACCCGGCACATTTGGCGCCCCCGATGCTCTCGAACTAGCTACCCAGAGCCAAATCGAGACCATGGGGCACAAAACGGTGGTTTCGCGCCCCGATGCTCTCGAACTAGCAACCCAGAGCCAAATCGAGACCATGGGGCACAAAACGGTGGTTTCAGCCATCTGGGAAGCCCAGGACCTTACGCCGATGCCCAGGCATTCATACAACAGCTGACTAATAACGAACAGCTAGCGCATGGATGCCTGGAGACCGGCGTCTTGCTCCTGGGCCTCGAGGACGGACGAAACCACAGGTTTGAGACCCTCGGTCTCGAGTTGGCTCTGGGTTGCTAGTTCGGCAGCATCGAAGGCGCTGATGGGCCTGGTTGTACCTGTCCCACTGTTACGATCGTAGTGAATAGCCGTGGGTGGTCCATATCGGGGCGGGTGTCGTGGGTTTCGTTGGAGCGCAGATTGGGGACCCACGGTTATTCAACCGAACGTGGCAAAGCGACAGGCACAAACGGGCCCATCCAGCGCCAACGATGCTTCCGACCGGCCAAAACTGTGGTTTCCGCCGTCCTCGAGCCCAGGACCATACGCGGATGCCCAGGCATTCATACAACAGCTGACTAATGACGAACAGCTGGCGTATGGGTGCCTGGATATCGGCGTGTTGCTCCTGGGCCTCGAGGACGGCCGAAACCACAGTTTTGAGACCCTTTGTCTCGAATTGGCTCTGCGTGGCTAGTTCGGGAGCATCGTTGGCGCTGGATGGGCCAGTTGTGCCTGTCGCACTGCCACGGTCGTAGTGAATAGCCGTGGGTGGTCCATATCGGGGCGGGTGTCGTGGGTTTCGTTGGAGCGCAGATTGGAGGACCCACGGCTATTCAACCGACCGTGGCAGTGCGACAGGCACAACCCGGCCCATCCAGCGCCCCGATGCTCCCGAACTAGCTATCAGAGCCAATTCGAGACAAAGGATTCAAAACGTGGTTTCGGCCGTCTGAGAAGCCCAGGACAATACGCCGATGCCCAGGCATTCATACGCCAGCTGACTAATAACGAACAGCTGGTGTATGGACGCCTGGATGTCGGCGTGTTGCTCCTGGGCCTCTAGGACGGCGGAAACCACAGTTTTGAGACCCTTTGTCTCGAATTGGCTCTGCGTGGCTAGTTCGGGCGCATCGTTGGCGCTGGATGGGCCCATTTGTGCCTGTCGCACTGCCACGGTCGATTGAATAGCCGTGGGTCCCCAATCTGCACTCCAACGACACCCGTCCCGATATGGACGACCCACGGCTATTCACTACGACCGTGGCAGTGCGACAGGCACAACTGGGCCCATCCAGCGCCAACGATGCTCCAGAACAGCCACGCAGAGCCAATTCGAGACAAAGGGTCTCAAAACTGTGGTTTCCGCCGTCCTCGAGGCCCAGGAGCAACACGCCGATATCCAGGCATCCATACGCTAGCTGTTCGTTATTAGTCAGCTGTTGTATGAATGCCTGGGCATCGGCGTATGGTCCTGGGCTTCACAGATGGCCGAAACCACCGTTTTGTGTCCCATGGTCTCGGTTTGGCTCTGGGTTGATAGTTCAAGAGCATCGGGGGCGCCAGATGGGCCGGGTTGTGCCTTTCCCACTGCCACGGTCGGTTGAATAGCCGTGGGTCCCACCAGTCTGCGCTCCTGGGACTCCGAAACTCACGACACTCGCCCCATATAGATCACCCACGGCTATTCACCCCACCGTGGCAGTGGGAAAGGCACAACCAGGCCCATCCAGCGCCCCTGATGCTCTCGAACTAGCAACCCAGAGCCAAACCGAGACCATGGGATACAAAACGGTGGTTTCGGCCATCTGGGAAGCCCAGGACCATACGCCGATGCCCAGGCATTCATACACCAGCTGACTAATAACGAACAGCTAGCGTATGGACGTTTCGCTCCTGGGCCTCGAGGACGGCGGAAACCACAGTTTTGAGACCCTTTGTCTCGAATTGGCTCTGCGTGGCTAGTTCGGGAGCATCGTTGGCGCTGGATGGGCCCGTTTGTGCCTGTCGCACTGCCACGGTCGTAGTGAATAGCCGTGGGTCGTCCATATCGGGCTCGGGTGCCGTGGGTTTCGTTGGAGCGCAGATTGGGGACCCACGGCTATTCAACCGACCGTGGCAGTGCGACAGGCACAACCGGGCCCATCCAGCGCCAACGATGCTCCCGAACTAGCCACGCAGAGCCAATTTGAGACAGAGGGTCTCAAAACTGTGGTTTCCGCCGTCCTCGAGGCCCAGGAGCAACACGCCGATATCCAGGCATCCATACGCTAGCTGTTCGTTATAAGTCAGCTGTTGTATGAATGCCTGGGCATCGGCGTATGGTCCTGGGCTTCTCAGATGGCCGAAACCACCGTTTTCCGCCCCGTGGTCTCTGTTTGGCTCTGGGTTGCTAGTTCGGGAGCATCGGGGGCGCCGGATGGGCCGGGTTGTGCTTTCCCACTGCCACGGTCGGTTGAATAGCCGTGGGTCCCACCAACCTGCGCTCCAGGTGTACCGAAACCCACGACACTCGCCCCATATAGATCACCCACGGCTATTCACCACTACCGTGGCAGTGGGAAAGGCACAACCCGGCCCATCCAGCGCCCCCGATGCTCTCGAACTAGCAACCCAGAGCCAAACTGAGACCATGGGGCTCAAAACGGTGGTTTCGGCCGTCTGAGAAGTCCAGAACCATACGCCGATGCCCATGCATTCATACGCCATCTGACTAATAACGAACAGATAGCGTATGGACGCCTGGATATCGGCGTGTTGCTCCTGGGCCTCGAGAACGGCGGAAACCAAAGTTTTGTGACCCTTTGTCTCGAATTGGCTCTGCGTGGCACCGTTGGCGCTGGATGGGCCCGTTTGTGCCTGTCGCACTGCCACGTTCGGTTGAATAACCGTGGGTCCCCCCAATCTGCGCTCTAACGAAACCTACGACACCCGCCCCGATATGGACCACCCACGGCTATTCACTACGACCGTAGCAGTGGGACAGGTACAACCAGGCCCATTCAGCGCCCCGATGCTGCCGAACTAGCAACCCAGAGCCAACTCGAGACCGACGGTCTCAAAACTGTGGTTTCGGCCGTCCTCCATGCCCAGGAGCAAGACGCCGATATTCAGGCATCGATACGCTAGTTGTTCGTTATAAGTCAGCTGGTGTATGGATGCCTGGGCGTCGGTGTATGGTCCTGGGCTTCTCAGATGGCCGAAACCACCGTTTTGAGCCCCATGGTCTCGGTTTGGCTCTGGGTTGCTAGTTCGAGAGCATCGGGGGCGCTGGATGGGCCGTGTTGTGCCTTTCCCTCACACGGTGGGGTGTATAGCCGTGGGTGATTCATATGGGGGCGAGTGTCGTGGGATTCGGAGCCCCTGGAGCGCAAATTGTTGGGGCCAACGGCTATTCAACCGACCGTGGCAGTGGGAAAGGCACAACCCGGCCCATCTGGCGCCTTCGATGCTGCCGGACTAGCAACCTAGAGCCAACTTGAGACCGAGGGTCTCAAAACTGTGGTTTCCGCCGTCCCCGAGGCCCAGGAGCATGACGCCGGTCTCCAGGCATCCATACGCTAGCTGTTCGTTATTAGTCACCTGTTGTATGAATGCCCGGGCATCGGCGTATGGTCCTTTGCTTCCCAGATGGCCGAAACCACCGTTTTGAGCCCATGATCTCGGTTTGGCTTTGGGTTGCTAGTTCGAGAGCACCGGGGGCGCCGGACGGGCCGGGTTGTGCCTTTCCCACTGCCACGGTCGGTTGAAGAGCCGTGGGTCCCACCAATCTGCTCTCCAGGGACACCGAAACCCACGACACTCGCCCCATATAGATCACACACGGCTATTCACCCCAGCGTGGCAGTGGGAAAGGCACAACCCGGGCCATCCAGCACCCCGATGCTCTCGAACTAGCAACCCAGAGCCAAATCGAGACCATGGGGCTCAAAACGGTGGTTTCGGCCATCTGGGAAGCCCAGTACCATACGCCGATGGCCAGGCATTCATACAACAGCTGACTAATTACGAACAGCTGGCGTATGGATGTCTGGATACCGGCGTCTTGCTCCTGGGCCTCGAGGACGGCCGAAACTACAGTTTTGAGACCCTCGGTCTCGAGTTGGCTCTGGGTTGCTAGTTCGGCAGCATCGGGGGCGCTGAATGGGCCTGGTTGTACCTGTTGCACTGCTACGTTCGTAGTGAATAACCGAGGGTGGTCCATATCGGGGCGGGTGTCGTGAGTTTCGTTGGAGCGCAGATTGGGGGGACCCACGGCTATTCAACCGACCGTGGCAGTGCGACAGGCACAAACGGGCCCATCCAGCGCCAACGATGCTCCCGAACTAGCCACGCAGAGCCAATTCGAGACAAAGGGTCTCAAAACGGTGGTTCTCGCCGTCCTCGAGGCCCAGGAGTAACACGCCGATATCCAGGCGTTCATACGCCAGCTGTTCGTTATTAGTCAGCTTGCGTATGAATGCCTGGGCATCGGCGTATGGTACTGGGCTTCTCTGACGGCCGAAACCACGTTTTTGAATCCGTTTGTCGCGAATTGGCTCTGGATAGCTAGTTCGGGAGCATCGAAGGCGCTGGATGGGGACGGTTGTGCCTGCTGCACTGCCACGGTCGGTTGAATAGCCGTGGGTCCCTCCAATCTGCGCTCCAATGCCGATGCCCAGGCATTCATAAAACAGCTGACTTATAACGAACAGCTAGCGTATGGATGCCTGGAGACCGGCGTCTTGCTATTGGGCATCGAGGACGGCCGAAACCACAGTTTTGAGACCCTCAGTTACGAGTTGGCTCTGATTTGATAGTTCGACAGCATCGGGGGCGCTGAGTGGGACTGGTTGTACCTGTCCCACTTCTACGGTCGTAGTGAATAGCCGTGGGTGGTCCATATCGGGGCGGGTGTCGTGGGTTTCGTTGGAGCGCAGATTGGGGGGACCCACGGCTATTCAACAGACCGTCGCAGTGCGACAGGCACGAACGGGCCCATCCAGCGCAAACGATGCTCCCGAACTAGCCACGCAGAGCCAATTCGAGACAAAGGGTCTCAAAACTGTGGTTTCCGCCGTCCTAGAGGCTCAGGAGCAAGACGCCGGTCTCCAGGCATCCATACGCTAGCTGTTCGTTATTAGTCAGCTGTTGTATGAATGCCTTGGCATCGGCGTATGGTCCTGGGCTTCTCAGATGGCTAAAACCACCGTTCTCAGCCCCATGATCCCGGTTTGGCTTTGGGTTGCTAGTTCGAGAGCATCGAATGTGCCAGATGGGCCGAGTTGTGCCTTTCCCACTGCCACGGTAGGTTGAATAGCCGTCGGTCCCACCAATCTGCGCGCCAGGGACACCGAAACCCACGACACTCGCCCCATATAGATCACACACGGCTATTCACCCCCACCGTGGCAGTGAGAAAAGCACAACCCGGTCCGTCCAGCGCCCCCGATGCTCTCGAACTAGCAACCCAGAGCCAAACCGAGACCATGGGGCTCAAAACGGTGGTTTCGGCCATCTGACAAGCCCAGAACCGTACGCCAATGCCCCAGCATTCATACACCAGCTGACTTATAACGAACAGCTAGCGTATGGATGCCTGGAGACCGGCGTCTTGCTATTGGGCCTCGAGGACGGCCGAAACCACAGTTTTGAGACCCTCAGTTGCGAGTTGGCTCTGATTTGATAGTTCGACAGCATCGGGGGCGCTGAGTGGGACTGGTTGTACCTGTCCCACTTCTACGGTCGTAGTGAATAGCCGTGGGTGGTCCATATCGGGGCGGGTGTCGTGGGTTTCGTTGGAGCGCAGATTGGGGGGACCCACGGCTATTCAACAGACCGTCGCAGTGCGACAGGCACGAACGGGCCCATCCAGCGCAAACGATGCTCCCGAACTAGCCACGCAGAGCCAATTCGAGACAAAGGGTCTCAAAACTGTGGTTTCCGCCGTCCTAGAGTCTCAGGAGCAAGACGCCGGTCTCCAGGCATCCATACGCTAGCAGTTCGTTATTAGTCAGCTGTTGTATGAATGCCTTGGCATCGGCGTATGGTCCTGGGCTTCTCAGATGGCTAAAACCACCGTTCTCAGCCCCATGATCCCGGTTTGGCTTTGGGTTGCTAGTTCGAGAGCATCGAATGTGCCAGATGGGCCGAGTTGTGCCTTTCCCACTGCCACGGTAGGTTGAATAGCCGTCGGTCCCCCCAATCTGCGCTCCAACGAAACTCACGACACCCGCCGCGATATGGACCACCCACGGCTATTCACTACGACCGTAGCAGTGGGACAAGTACAAACGGGCCCTTTCAGCGCCTCCGATGCTGCCGAACTAGCAACCCAGAGCCAACTCGAGACCGGGGGTCTCAAAACTGTTGTTTCCGCCGTCCTCGAGGCCCAGGAGCCACACGCCGATATCCAGGCGTCCATACGCTAGTTGTTTGTTATAAGTCAGCTGGCGTATGAATGCCTGGGCATCGGCGTATGGTACTGGGCTTCTCAGACAACCGAAACCACGTTTTTCAATCCTTTGTCTCGAATTGGCTCTGGATAGCTAGTTCGACAGCATCGGGGCGCTCGATGGGCCCGGTTGTACCTGTCCCACTGCTACGGTCGTTGTGAATAGCCGTGGGTGGTCCATATCGGGGCGGGTGTGGTGGGTTTCGTTGGAGCGCTAATTGGGGGGACCCACGGCTATTCAACCGACCGTGGCAGTGCAACAGGCACAACCGGTCCCATCGAGCGCCCCCGATGCTGTCGAACTAGCTATCCAGAGCCAAACCGAGACCATGGGGCTCAAAACGGTGGTTTCGGCCATCTGACAAGCCCAGAACCGTACGCCAATGCCCCAGCATTCATACACCAGCTGACTAATTACGAACAGCTAGCGTATGGACGCCTGGATATCGGCATGTTGCTGCTGGGCCTCGAGGACGGCGGAAACCACCGTTTTGAGACCCTTTCTCTCGAACTGGCTCTGCGTGGCTAGTTCGGGAGCATCGTTGGCGCTGGATGGGCCCGTTTGTGCCTGTCGCACTGCCACGGTCGGTTGAATAGCCGTGGGTCCCCCCAATATGCGCTCCAACAAAACCCACGACACCCGCCCCGATATGGACCACCCACGGCTATTCACTACGACCGTGGCAGTGCGACAGGCACAACCGGGCCCATCCAGCGCAACGATGCTCCCGAGCTAGCCACGCAGAGCCAATTTTAGACAAAGGGTCTCAAAACTGTGGTTTCCGCCGTCCTCGAGGCCCAGGAGCAGCACGCCGATATCCAGGCGTCCATGCGCTAGCTGTTTGTTATAAGTCAGCTGGCGTATGAATGCCTGGGCATCGGTCTATGGTACTGGGATTCTCAGACAACCGAAACCACGTTTTTCAATCCTTTTGTCTCGAATTGGCTCTGGATAGCTAGTTCGGGAGCATCGGGGGCGCTCGATGGGACCGGTTGTGCCTGTTGCACTGCCACGGTCGGTTGAATAGCCGTGGGTCCCCCCAATTAGCGCTCCAACGAAACCCACGACACCCGCCCCGATATGGACCACCCACGGCTATTCACTACGACCGTAGCATTGGGACAGGTACAACCGGGCCCATCGAGCGCCCCCGATGATGTCGAACTAGCTATCCAGAGCCAATTCGAGACAAAAGGATTGAAAAACGTGGTTTCGGTTGTCTGAGAAGCCCAGTACCATACGCCGATGCCCAGGCATTCATACGCCAGCTGACTTATAACAAACAACTAGCGTATGGACGCCTGGATATCGGCGTGTGGCTCCTGGGCCTCGAGGACGGCGGAAACAACAGTTTTGAGACCCCCGGTCTCGAGTTGGCTCTGGGTTGCTAGTTCGGCAGCATCGGAGGCGCTGAAAGGGCCCGTTTGTACTTGTCCCACTGCTACGGTCGTAGTGAATAGCCGTGGGTGGTCCATATCGCGGCGGGTGTCGTGAGTTTCGTTGGAGCGCAGATTGGGGGGACCCACGGCTATGCAACCGACCGTGGCAGTGCGACAGGCACAAACGGGACCATCCAGCGCCAACGATGCTCCCAAGCTAGCTACGCAGAGCCAATTCGAGACAAAGGGTCCCAAAACGGTGGTTTCCGCCGTCCTCGAGGCCCAGGAGCAACACGTCGATATCCAGGCGTCCATACGCTAACTTTTTGTTATTAGTTAGCTGGCGTATGAATGCCTGGGCATCGGCGTATGGTACTAGGATTATCAGACGGTTGAAACCACGTTTTTGAATCCCTTTGTCTCGAATTGGCTCTGGATAGCTAGTTCGGGAGCATCGGGCTCGCTGGATGGTCCCGGTTGTGCCTGTCGCACAGCCACGGTCGGTTGAATAGCCGTGGGTCCCCAATATTCGCTCCAGGACAGCGAAACCCACGACACCCGCTCCGATATGGACCACCCACGGCTATTCACCCCGGCCGAAGTAGTGGGACAGGCACAACCAGGCCCATTCAGCGCCCCCGATGCTGCCGAACTAGTTACCTGGAGCCAAAGACCCAGAAAGGAGCAAGACCCCGATATCCAGTAATCGATACGCTAGCTGTTCGTTTTTAGTCAGCTGGTGTATGAATGCCTGGGCATCGGCGTATGGTCCTGGGCTTTTCAGACGGCCGAAACCACCGCTTTGGACCCCATAGTCTTGGTTTGGCGCTGGGTTGCTAGTTCGAGAGAATCGGGGGCGCTGAATGGGCCTGGTTGTACCTGTCCCACTGCTACGGTCGTACCGACCGTGGCGGTGGGTGGTCCATATCGGAGCGGGTGTCGTGGGTTTCGCTGTCCTGGAGCGAATATTGGAGGGATCCACAGCTATTCAACCGACCGTGGCGGTGCGACAAGCACAACCGGGACCATCCAGCGCCCCGATGCTCCCGAACTAACTATCCAGAGCCAATTCGAGACACAAGGATTCAAAACGTGGTTTCGGCCGTCTGAGAAGCCCAGGACCATACGCCGATGCCCAGACGTTCATATGCCAGCTGACTAATAACGAACAGCTAGCGTAAGGACGTCTGGATTTCGGCGTGTTGCTCCTGGGCCTCGAGGACGGCGGAAACCATAGTTTTGAGACCCGTTGTCTCGAATTGGCTCTGCTTGGCTAGTTCGGGCGCATCGTTGTCGCTGGATGGGTCCGTTTGTGCCTGTCGCACTGCCATTGAATAGCCGTGGGTCCCCAATATGCGCTCCACCGAAACCCACGACACCCGCCCCGATATGGACCGCCCACGGCTATTCACTACGACCGTAGCAGTGGGACAGGTACAACCAGGCCCATTCAGCGCTTCCGATGCTGCCGAACTAGCAACCCAGAGCCAACTCGAGACTGAGGGTCTCAAAACTGTGGTTTCCGCCGTCCTAGAGGCCCAGGAGCAGCACGCCGATATCCAGGCATCCATACGCCAGCTGTTCGTTATAAGTCAGCTGTTGTATGAATGCCTGGGCATCGGCGTATGGTCCTGGGTTTCTCAGACGGCCAACCTACGTTTTGAATCCTTTGCCTCGAATTGGCTCTGGATAGCTAGTTCGGGAGCATCGATGGCGCTAAGTGGGCCCGGTTGTGCCTGCCGCACTGCCACGGTCGGTTGAATAGCCGTGGGTCCCCCTAATCTGCGCTCTAACGAAACCTACGACACCCGCCCCGATATGGACCACCCACGGCTGTTCACTACGACCGTAGTAGTGGGACAGGTACAACCAGGCCCATTCAGCGCCCCTGATGCTGCCGAACTAGAAACCCAGAGCCCACTCGAGACCGACGGTCTCAAAACTGTGGTTTCGGCCGTCCTCCATGCCCAGGAGCAAGACGCCGATATTCAAGCATCGATACGCTAGTTGTTCGTTATAAGTCAGCTGGTGTATGAATGCCTGGGCATCGGTGTATGGTCCTGGGCTTCTCAGATGGCCGAAACCACCGTTTTGAGCCCAATGGTCTCGGTTTGGCTCTGGGTTGCTAGTTCGAGAGCATCGGGGGCGCTGGATGGGCCGTGTTGTGCCTTTCCCTCTGACACGGTGGGGGTGTATAGCCTTGGGTGATTCATATGGGGGCGAGTGTCGTGGGATTCGGAGTCCCTGGAGCGCAGATTGTTGGGGCCAACGGCTATTCAACCGACCGTGGCAGTGGGAAAGGCACAACCCGGCCCATCTGGCGCCTTCGATGCTGCCGGACTAGCAACCTAGAGCCAACTTGAGACCGAGGGTCTCAAAACTGTGGTTTCCGCCGTCCTAGAGGCTCAGGAGCATGACGCCGGTGTCCAGGCATCCATACGCTAGCTGTTCGTTATTAGTCACCTGTTGTATGAATGCCCGGGCATCGGCGTATGGTCCTTTGCTTCCCAGATGGCCGAAACCACCGTTTTGAGCCCATGATCTCGGTTTGGCTTTGGGTTGCTAGTTCGAGAGCACGGGGGCGCCGGACGGGCCGGGTTGTTCCTTTCCCACTGCCACGGTCGGTTGAATAGCCGTGGGTCCCACCAATCTGCTCTCCAGGGACACCGAAACCCACGACAGTCGCCCCATATAGATCGCACACGGCTATTCACCCCAACCGTGGCAGTGGGAAAGGCACCCCCGGTGCTCTCGAACTAGAAACCAAGAGCCAAACCGAGACCATGGGGCACAAAACGGTGGTTGCGGCCATCTGGGCAGCCCAGGACCATACGCCGATGCCCAGGCATTCATACAACAGCTGACTAATAACGAACAACTATCGTATCGATGCCTGGAAACCGGCGTCTTGCTCGTGGGCCTCGAGGACGGCCGAAACCACAGTTTTGAGACCCTCGGTCTCGAGTTGGCTCTGGTTTGCTAGTTCGACAGCATCGGGGGCGCTTCGATGGGCCCGGTTGTACCTGTCCCACTGCTACGGTCATAGTGAATAGCCGTGGGTGGTCCATATCGGGGCGGGTGTCGTGGGTTTCGTTGGAGCGCTAATTGGGGACCCACGGCTATTCAACCGACCGTGGCAGTGCAACAGGCACAACCGGGCCCATCGAGCGCCCCCGATGCTCCCGAACTAGCTATCCAGAGCCAATTCGAGACAAAAGGATTGAAAAACGTGGTTTCGGTTGTCTGAGAAGCCCAGTACCATACGCCGATGCCCAGGCATTCATACGCCAGCTGACTTATAACAAACAGCTGGCGTATGGACGCCTGGATATCGGCGTGCTGCTCCTGGGCCTCGAGGACGGCGGAAACCACAGTTTTGAGACCCTTTGTCTAGAATTGGCTCTGCGTGGCTAGTTCGGGAGCATCGTTGCGCTGGATGGGCCCGGTTGTGCCTGTCGTACTGCCACGGTCGTAGTGAATAGCCGTGGGTGGTCCATATCGGGGCGGGTGTCGTGGCTTTTGTTGGAGCGCATATTGGGGGGACCCACGGCTATTCAACCGACCGTGGCAGTGCGACAGGCACAAACGGGCCCATCCAGCGCCAACGATGCTCCCGAACTAGCCACGCAGAGCCAGTTCGAGAGAAAGGGTCTCAAAACGGTGGTTTCCGCCGTCCTCGAAGCCCAGCAGCAATATGCCGATATCCAGGCGTCCATACGCTAGCTGTTCGTAATTAGTCAGCTGGTGTATGAATGCTGGGGCATTGGCGTACGGTTCTGGGCTTGTCAGATGGCCGAAACCACCGTTTTGAGCCCCATGGTCTCGGTTTGGCTCTGGGTTGCTACTTCGAGAGCATCGGGGGCGCTGGACGGACCGGGTTGTGCTTTTCCCACTGCCACGGTGGGGGTGAATAGCCGTGTGTGATCTATATGGGGCGAGTGTCGTGGGTTTCGGTGTCCCTGGCGCGCAGATTGGTGGGACCGACGGCTATTCAACCTACCGTGGCAGTGCGAAAGGCACAACTCGGCCCATCTGGCACATTCGATGCTCTCGAACTAGCAACCCAAAGCCAAACCGGGATCATGGGGCTGAGAACGGTGGTTTTAGCCATCTGAGAAGCCCAGGACCATACGCCGATGCCAAGGCATTCATACAACAGCTGACTAATCACGAACAGCTAGCGTATGGATGCCTGGAGACCGGCGTCTTGCTCCTGAGCCTCTAGGACGGCGGAAACCACAGTTTTGAGACCCTTTGTCTCGAATTGGCTCTGCGTGGCTAGTTCGGGAGCATCGTTTGCGCTGGATGGGCCCGTTTGTGCCTGTCGCACTGCCACGGTCGGTTGAATAGCCGTGGGTCCCCCCAATCTGCGCTCCAACGAAACTCACGACACCCGCCCCGATATGGACCACCCTTGGTTATTCACTACGAACGTAGCAGTGCGACAGGTACAACCAGGCCCATTCAGCGCCCCCGATGCTGCCGAACTAGCAACCCAGAGCCAACTCGAGACCGAGGGTCTCAAAACTGTGGTTTCGGCCGTCCTCGAGGCCCAGGAGCAAGACGCCGGTCTCCAGGCATCCATACGCTAGCTGTTCGTAATTAGTCAGCTGTTGTATGAATGCCTGGCCATCGGCGTATGGTACTGGGCTTCCCAGATGGCCGAAACCACCGTTTTGAGCCCCATGGTCTCGATTTGGCTCTGGGTTGCTAGTTCGAGAGCATCGGGGGTGCTGGATGGCCCGGGTTGTGCCTTTCCCACTGCCACGCTGGGGGTGAATAGCCGTGTGTGATCTATATGGGGCGAGTGTCGTGGGTTTCGGTGTCCCTGGAGAGCAGATTGGTGGGACCCACGGCTATTCAACCGACCGTGGCAGTGGGAAAGGCACAACCCGGCCCGTCCGGCGCCCCCGGTGCTCTCGAACTAGCAACCCAAAGCCAAACCGAGATCATGGGCTCAAAACGGTGGTTTCGGCCATCTGGGAAGCAAAGGACCATACGCCGATGCCCGGGCATTCATACAACAGGTGACTAATAACGAACAGCTAGCGTATGGATGCCTGGAGACCGGCGTCATGCTCCTGGGCCTCGGGGACGGCGGCAACCACAGTTTTGAGACCCTCGGTCTCAAGTTGGCTCTAGGTTGCTAGTCCGGCAGCATCGAAGGCGCCAGATGGGCCGGGTTGTGCCTTTCCCACTGCCACGGTCGGTTGAATAGCCGTTGGCCCCAACAATCTGCGCTCCAGGGACTCCGAATCCCACGACACTCGCCCCCATATGAATCACCCAAGGCTATACACCCCCACCGTGTGAGAGGGAAAGGCACAACACGGCCCATCCAGCGCCCTCGATGCTCTCGAACTAGCAACCCAGAGCCAAACCGAGACCATGGGGCTCAAAACGGTGGTTTCGGCCATCTGAGAAGCCCAGGACCATACACCGATGCCCAGGCATCCATACACCAGCTGACTTATAACGAAAAACTAGCGTATCGATGCTTGAATATCGGCGTCTTGCTCCTGGGCATGGAGGACGGCCGAAACCACAGTTTTGAGACCGTCGGTCTCGAGTTGGCTCTGGGTTGCTAGTTCGGCAGCATCAGGGGCGCTGAATGATCCTGGTTGTACCTGTCCCACTGCTACGGTCGTAGTGAATAGCCGTGGGTGGTCCATATCGGGGCGGATGTCGTGGGTTTCGTTGTAGCGCAGATTGGAGGGACCCACGGCTATTCAACCGACCGTGGCGGTGCGGCAGGCACAACCGTGCCCATCCAGCGCCTTCGATGCTCCCGAACTAGCTATCCAGAGCCAATTCGGGACAAAGGGATTCAAAAACGTGGTTTCGGCCGTCTGAGAAGCCCAGTACCATATGCCGACGCCCAGGCATTCATACGCCAGCTGACTAATAACGAACTGCTAGCGTATGGAAGCCTGGAGACCGGCGTCTTGCTCCTGGGCATCGAGGACGGCCGAAACCACAGTTTTGAGACCCTCGGTTTCGAGTTCGCTCTGGGTTTCTAGTTCGGCAGCATCGGGGGCGCTGAATGGGCCTGGTTGTACCTGTCGCACTGCTACGGTCGTAGTGAATAACCGTGGGTGGTCCATATCGGGGCGGGTGTCGGGGGTTTCGTTGGAGCGCAGATTGGGGTACCCACGGCTATTCAACCGACCGTGGCAGTGCGACAGGCACAATCGTGCCCATCCAGCGCCTTCGATGCTCCCGAACTAGCTATCCAGAGCCAATTCGGGACAAAGGTAATCAAAAACGTGGTTTCGGCCGTCTGAGAAGCCCAGTACCATACGCCGATGCCCAGGCATTCATACAACAGCTGACTAATAACGAACAGCTAGCGTATGGATGCCTGGAGACCGGCGTCTTGCTGCTGGGCATCGAGGACGGCCGAAACCACAGTTTTGAGACCCTGGGATTCGAGTTCGCTCTGGGTTGCTAGTTCGGCAGCATCGGGGGCGTTGAATGGGCCTGGTTGTACCTGTCCCACTGCTACGGTCGTAGCGAATAGCCGTGGGTGGTCCATATCGGGGCGGGTGTCGTGGGTTTCGTTTGAGCGCAGATTGGGGGGACCCACGGCTATTCAACCGACCGTGGCAGTGCGGCAGGCACAACCGCGCCCATCCAGCGCCCGCAATGCTCCTGAACTAGCTATCCAGAGCCAATTCGGGACAGAGGGATTCAAAAACGTGGTTTCGGCCGTCAGAGAAGCCCAGTACCATACGCCGATGCCCAGGCATTCATACGCAAGCTGACTAATAACGAACAGCTAGCGTGTAATGTAAAGATATAAAATAGATAAGGTTAATTAAGTTCATTCATTTCACTGATATATGAATTCCGAATTTGTTATTATTTCCACATCCTGTATTCACATATCGAAGATATTGAACTCACAGGTATGTACTAAATTGGTAACTCAGCAAGATCGATGTAGTCATATGAGAATCGTTTCACTGTACATTATTCATTTTATTATTGATAAGCCAACACGCGTAAGAAGTGTATCGCAAATATTTTAATAAAATAAAGAACGTTTAACGTAATGACTTAACGTTATCGTCGTTTACCTCTTTGGATCCCCGTCCGTACATCACATGGCGATCCTACCAAGATACGAGATGATAATGAATTAGTTGAAGGCGAAATATTAACGAGTGGAAATAAAATGGGAGGCAGTCAATCAAAACAAGAAAAAAAGGAAGTCAACAAGGAGGAGGTAATCATCGCTCAAAATGGAGCAGGTAATACCGCTTCAGCGGCACCGTCAATTGAACGTATGGAAACTATGATGATCCTGTTGTTCGTCTTCGTTGTACTGGTGGCAGCTTTCATCCTGTTAAAACGATGCAAAGGAACCATAAGAAGTATTGCCCGACAGGAAGTTCATCGAGCAGAGATTCGACGCATTGCATCAAAAGAAGATATTTAAACACTGTTTAGTGAAGGGTGCGACATTCAATCGGTGAGTGGCAAAGTGATATATGACCGTACGATTTTTTTTTTTCGTAGAATAATTTTGGGTTAATGTAGCGGAAATTTTTTTTTTTTTGCTAACAATGTTAACGATACTGCAATGTCAGAGCTAGATAAGTCATTGAAATCTGTGTATGAAGAATTGAAAAATTTTAAACGTAATTTAGGAAAGGATCCAATAGAAAGAAGGACAAATATCGAGTTTTGTAAAAAAAAAAACTGAAGAGCTAAGGCTGCTAGTTGAGAATTTTCGTAACGTTAAACAAGCAATACTTGCAGAATTAAACGATCGTGATCCGAAAGAATTTTAATCAATTCAATGTCATTTATCGGAAGTCGAATTATTAATAACGAGTATAAGTAAAACATTAGAAGATAGATTGGAAAATTGTATCGTGGATAGTGATAAGGTTGACAGTGTTTCAAAACAATGGCTGAAAAATTCGATTTACGTACAGCAACAGCTTTGATTCCTTCCATAGATGGATCGGAAAATAGTGTTCACCAATTAATTGAAACAGTATCTATGTACGATTCAATGTTAGACAACGACGGCAAGAAATTTCTTACTCAGTTCGTTTTAAAAACTAAATTGAACCATTATTCGAGATTACGTTTGAAAACAGAATATCCTAACAATCAAGAATTGATATCAGATATAAAGAATAATTTGCTTCCAAAAAAGTCAGTATCAGCATTATCTTTGCAATTAATTAAAGCAGAACAGCGTAGTAAAAGCATCGATGATTTTGGACGTACAGTAGAAGAGCTAATGGTTAATTTAACATTAACTGAGATGGGTGATAACGAATGTGCTAAACCTTTTCTGTCAGCTAACAACGAGAAAATTGCAATAAATTCTTTCGCGAATGGTTTGAGAGATAGAGAATTAGGACTGTTGGTAAAAGCACGTAACTGTAACTCTTTGAAAGAAGCGATAACTATAGCTCAAGAGAAAATCTCAATAAAATATCGGCACCTTCTGAGAAAATCTATTCCTATGTTAATCGCCGCGGAAATTATTCCAGAGGTAATCGGCGACCAAATAACGCTATTCCGCGAAGAAATGATTTTAGGCAAAATTCCAGTTATAAATTTACCAACAGCAATGATAACTTACCAAAGGTACCCGGTAAAGAATTTCGAGGAAATCGTAGAACTAGTCGAGGATTTCATAACGCTAGGTTCAATCGAGGTCATTTTGCAAATGATAGGCGTATATATAATGTGAATGAAATTCAAGAAAGACGTTCAACGACCGAACTTCAAAACAAATCAAATGCGGATAAGTTTTTTCGTATCCAAAAGTAGTGTGGACGATAATTCAATTTTTAGATTACGTCGTTTGAATTTTATTACTATAATTTATAGGGGTAGAAGTTTAAGATTCTTATTAGATACTGGAGCATCTTTGAGTGTAGTTTTTAAGGAACAATTATACGAAAATGAAACCATAACGAGGTCGAAGAATACTCGTATTACTGGAGTAACGGGGTCAACTCGTACGTTGGGTGAACTTGCATTGGAATTTGAGATAGGTCATGTATTGCTAATTCACAAGTTTCATGTGATGAATGCATTTGATGGAGAAATAGATGGAATATTAGGATCAGATTTCTTGGTTGATCATTTGGCCACAATTAATTATGAAAATCTGAATTTCAATTTCATTTTCACGGTAAAAATATATTGTACCGCTTCAATCGATACATGATGAAAAATTAGTAGTCCCACCGAGATGTGAAAAATTTTTACATTGAAATTCCTTACCTTCACAATGAGTGTTTCGTGTCACCTGAAGAAATTTCAAACGGCGTTCTTGTAGCGAGTCTAGTAGCAAAGCCGCTAGGTAATGCAATACCGATCAGAATTTTAAATGTAAATGATCATGAAGTAGTTATCAGAAATTTTAGGCCAAAAATTAAAAATTTAGACGAATATACATGTTACAAATTTGAAAATACGAAAATTGATGTAAGTCGCGTAGATACTTTACTGGATGAGATTAATTTGGATTCTCTTAATACAGATGAAAAAATCTCAATTGAGAAAATTTGCGCAAAATTTGCAGATGTTTTCTTTTTAAATGGTGATAGAGCAACAGTAACAAATATTGGCAAGCAAAATATCACTTTGAAACAGGGAATAACGCCGTCATATACCAAGCCATATCGATTACCTTATGCCCAAAAGGCTGAAATCGATAAACAAGTAAATCAAATGCTTGAAGCTGGAATCATAGAACCCACAGCTTCTCCGTGGTCATCCCCATTGCTAATAGTACCAAAGAAAGTGGATGCACATGGTAATAAACGTTGGAGAGTTGTAATAGATTATCGTCATTTAAATGAACGCATTGAAAACGACAAATTCCCATTACCATGTATTGATGAAATTTTAGATTCCTTATCAGGAGCCATATATTTTTCTCATCTTGATTTATATCAAGGATACTATCAAGTCGAGTTGAATTCTGAATCTAGAAAATGCACAGCTTTTCTCACAGACAAAGGACAATTTCAAATGACAAGGTTACCCATGGGATGTAAAATAAGTCCTAATGCCTTTTCACGTGTCATGACCATTGCTATGGCAGGTTTGAATTTCGAAAATTGCTTTGTTTATTTGGACGATTTAGTTGTGTTTGGTAACACGTTACACACACATAATTCAAATTTAGTTAAGGTTCTAAGTAGATTGCGGAAAGTTAATCTGAAATTAAATCCGAGCAAGTGTGTTTTCTTGAGAAAAGATATATTATATTTAGGGCACTCAATAAGTGAAAGGGGTGTTTCCCCCGATCCTGAAAAAACAAATTCTTTAGAAAAATATCCAATTCCTACTAACTCACAGGAGGTCAAACGATTCGTAGCTTTTGCAAATTTCTACAGAAGATTCATTGAAAATTTTGCTCAAATAGCAGAACCTTTGAACAGGTTATCAAAGAAAAATGTAGAATTTAAGTGGAACGATGAATGTCAAATTGCTTTTGAGAAACTAAAAAAATGTCTTAAAGAAGCACCTGTCTTGCAGTTTCCAAATTTTGAAAATGATTTTATTTTAAGAACGGACGCCTCAGGAGTAGCTTTAGGGGCTGTTCTGGCGAACAGTGACGACCAGCCCGTAGCATATGCAAGCAGGGCACTTAATAAGGCAGAAAAAAGATTACCCGACAATAGAAAAAGAACTCTTAGCCATAGTCTGGGCTGTAAAAAAGTTTCGTCCTTACTTGTATGGACGGCATTTTTCAATATATTCGGACCATAGACCGTTAGTTTATCTATTCAGCATGACTGAGCCATCCAGTAGGCTCACTAAATTTAGGTTACAGTTCTCAGAATATGACTTTTCGGTTTATTACATAAAGGGTAGAGATAATGTGGCAGCTGATGCCCTTTCACGTATTGTTATCACCAGTGGAGAACTGAATTCACTAAGTACGGACATGGAGAACAAGTCACTCGTTCTCACTAGAGCACAAACGAAGAAAATGAAGCAGGAAATCTGCAAGACTGAAGAACAATTATTGCAAAATGGGACTGATCACCCCGATATGATTGAACTTCTGAAACCTAAAAAAGACAGCATTGAATTACGCGTAATTTCAAAAAATAATTTCATCTCAATGAAGAGAAAGAAGAAAAACCTAGGTGAAATAGTTGCAAATAATATTATATATTGCATAAATGAAAAAATAATACACATAAAGGCTCAACCAGCGTTCGCCTTCGCAGCATCGTTGGGAGATTTATGGACTGTTTGCAAACAGTATGAGATACACAATATTTTTATATTGAAAAATGAAGAAAATAGGCAACTAATAGATGACGTCAAAGTTAATATAACAGAATTTAAAACCCGCGGTATACAAATAACGATAATAAGAGACAAGAAGGAAATTAACGAACTCGAATTGAGACAATTAATTTTGAATGATTTCCATATTTTAGCTACAGGAGGACATGCAGGCATCAATAGAATGTTCAATAATATAAAGAAATATTACTTTTGGTCAGGATTAAGGGACGATGTAGAAAAGTTTGTTAAAAAATGTGACGATTGTCAACGTCAGAAACATTTTAACATAGCTAAACACCCAATGGCAATCACAACAACCGCATCGTCTGCTTTTGAGAAAATTTTTTTGGACTTAGTAGGACCTTTAGAACCAGACATAGAAAATAATAGATATATTCTCACCATTCAGTGTGAATTATCAAAATTTGTCGAAGCAATACCCATAATTAACAAAGAATCTGAAAGTGTAGCAAGAGCTTTCGTGAATAATTTTGTTTTAAAATACGGAATACCATGTGAATGTGTAACTGATAAAGGTACTGAATTTTTGTCTGATTTATTCAAAGAAACATGTAAGTTACTGAACATAAAACAATTCAATTCAACAGCATACCATCACGAAACGTTAGGTTCGCTTGAAAATTCGCATAAACATTTGGCAGCTTATTTAAGAATCTATACTAAAGGTAATACAGAAACATGGGGCTCTTGGGTTCCATTTTGGTGTTTCGCATATAATAATACGGTTCACACAGAGACAAAATATACTCCACATGAACTAGTGTTCGGAAAAACATGTAATTTACCATCTAATATTATCACAAAGCCTGATCCACTTTTCAATTTCGAAAATTATCCTTTAGAGCTTCGCTATAGATTACAAACAGCTTGGAACGATGCAAAAGAAAATTTAATTTGTTCTAAACATAAAAGAAAAATTTTATTCGACAAACCCACGAAAATTCGGAAATTTGAAATCGGCAATAAAGTCTTAGTAAAAACTCACGTTACAAATAAAAGAGATGATATTTTTAAAGGTCCATATAACGTTGTAAACATTGAACCAGAAAACTTAGTTCTAGAGATAGGTAACAAGTTAGTTAAGATCCATAAAAATAATGTAAAACTGTATCATGATTAATATGTAAGGGGGCTGTTAGATATAAAAAAAAAATTTTTTTTCCTTTTGTGTGGAAAAAAAATTTTTTTCCCTTTTTCGGGGAAGGTGTAATGTAAAGATATAAAATAGATAAGGTTAATTAAGTTCATTCATTTCACTGATATATGAATTCCGAATTTGTTATTATTTCCACATCCTGTATTCACATATCGAAGATATTGAACTCACAGGTATGTACTAAATTGGTAACTCAGCAAGATCGATGTAGTCATATGAGAATCGTTTCACTGTACATTATTCATTTTATTATTGATGAGCCAACACGCGTAAGAAGTGTATCGCAAATATTAATAAAATAAAGAACGTTTAACGTAATGACTTAACGTTATCGTCGTTTACCTCTTTGGATCCCCGTCCGTACATCACAAGCGTATGAACGCCTGGATATCGGCGTGTTACTCCTGGGCCTCGAGGACGGCGAGAACCACCGTTTTGAGACCCTTTGTCTCGAATTGGCTCTGCGTGGCTAGTTCGGGAGCATCGTTGGCGCTGGATGGGCCCGTTTGTGCCTGTCGCACTGCCACGGTCGGTTGAATAGCCGTGGGTCCCCCCAATCTGCGCTCCAACGAAACTCACGACACCCGCCCCGATATGGACCACCCTCGGTTATTCACTACGAACGTAGCAGTGCGACAGGTACAGCCAGGCCCATTCAGCGCCCCCGATGCTGCCGAACTAGCAACCCAGAGCCAACTCGAGACCGAGGGTCTCAAAACTGTGGTTTCGGCCGTCCTCGAGGCCCAGGAGCAAGACGCCGGTCTCCAGGCATCCATACGCTAGCTGTTCGCAATTAGTCAGCTGTTGTATGAATGCCTGGCCATCGGCGTACTGTACTGGGCTTCCCAGATGGCCGAAACCACCGTTTTGAGCCCCATGGTCTCGATTTGGCTCTGGGTTGCTAGTTCGAGAGCATCGGGGGTGCTGGATGGGCCGGGTTGTGCCTTTCCCACTGCCACGCTGGGGGTGAATAGCCGTGTGTGATCTATATGGGGCGAGTGTCGTGGGTTTCGGTGTCCCTGGAGAGCAGAATGGTGGGACCCACGGCTATTCAACCGACCGTGGCAGTGGGAAAGGCACAACCCGGCCCGTCCGGCGCCCCCGGTGCTCTCGAACTAGCAACCCAAAGCCAAACCGAGATCATGGGCTCAAAACGGTGGTTTCGGCCATCTGGGAAGCAAAGGACCATACGCCGATGCCCGGGCATTCATACAACAGGTGACTAATAACGAACAGCTAGCGTATGGATGCCTGGAGACCGGCGTCATGCTCCTGGGCCTCGGGGACGGCCGAAACCACAGTTTTGAGACCCTCGGTCTCAAGTTGGCTCTAGGTTGCTAGTCCGGCAGCATCGAAGGCGCCAGATGGGCCGGGTTGTGCCTTTCCCACTGCCACGGTCGGTTGAATAGCCGTTGGCCCCAACAATCTGCGCTCCAGGGACTCCGAATCCCACGACACTCGCCCCCATATGAATCACCCAAGGCTATACACCCCCACCGTGTCAGAGGGAAAGGCACAACACGGCCCATCCAGCGCCCCCGATGCTCTCGAACTAGCAACCCAGAGCCAAACCGAGACCATGGGGCTCAAAACGGTGGTTTCGGCCATCTGAGAAGCCCAGGACCATACACCGATGCCCAGGCATTCATACACCAGCTGATTTATAACGAACAACTAGCGTATCGATGCTTGAATATCGGCGTCTTGCTCCTGGGCATGGAGGACGGCCGAAACCACAGTTTTGAGACCTTTGGTCTCGAGTTGGCTCTGGGTTGCTATTTCGGCAGCATCAGGGGCGCTGAATGGGCCTGGTTGTACCTGTCCCACTGCTACGGTCGTAGTGAATAGCCGTGGGTGGTCCATATCGGGGCGGGTGTCGTAGGTTTCGTTGGAGCGCAGATTGGGGGGACCCACGGCTATTCAACCGTCCGTGGCAGTGCGGCAGGCACAACCGGGCCCACTTAGCGCCATCGATGCTCCCGAAATAGCTATCCAGAGCCAATTCGAGGCAAAAGGATTCAAAAACGTAGGTTGGCCGTCTGAGAAACCCAGGACCATACGCCGATACCCAGGCATTCATACAACAGCTGACTTATAACGAACAGCTAGCGTATGGATGCCTGGATATCGGCGTGCTGCTCCTGGGCCTCGAGGACGGCGGAAACCACAGTTTTGAGATCCTTTGTCTCGAATTGGCTCTGCGTGGCTAGTTCGGGAGCATCGTTGGCGCTGGATGGGCTCGGTTGTGCCTGTCGCACTGCCACGGTCGTAGCGAATACCCCTGGGTGGTCCATATCAGGGCGGGTGTCGTGGAATTCGTTGGAGCGCAGATTAGGGGAACCCACGGCTATTCAACCGACCGTGGCAGTGCGACAGTTACAACCGGGCCCACCCAGCGCCAACGATGCTCCCGAACTAGCCACGCAGAATCGGGGGAGCCAGATGGGCCGGGTTGTGCCTTTCCCACTGCCACAGTCGGTTGAATAGCCGTGGGTCCCACCAATCTGCGCTCCACGGACTCCGAAACCCACGACACTCGCCCCATATAGATCACCCACGGCTATTCACCCCAACCGTGGCAGTGGGAAAGGCACAACAAGGCCCATCCAGCGCCCCCGGTGCTCTCGAACTAAAAACCAAGAGCCAAACCGAGACCATGGGGCACAAAACGGTGCTTGCGGCCATCTGGGCAGCCCAGGACCATACGCCGATGCCCAGGCATTCATACAACAGCTGACTTATAACGAACAACTATCGTATCGATGCCTGGAAACCGGCGTCTTGCTCGTGGGCCTCGAGGACGGCCGAAACCACAGTTTTGAGACCCTCGGTCTCGAGTTGGCTCTGGTTTGCTAGTTCGACAGCATCGGGGGCTCTGAATGGGCCTGGTTGTACCTGTCTCACTGCTACGGTCGTAGTGAATAGCCGTGGGTGGTCCATATCGGGGCGGGTGTCGTGGGTTTCGTTGGAGCGCAGATTGGGGGGACCCACGGCTATTCAACCGAACGTGGCAATGCGACAGGCAAAACCGGGCCCATCCAGCGCCCCCGATGCTCCCGAACTAGCTATCCAGAGCCAATTTGAGACAAAAGGATTCAAAAACGTGGTTTCGGCCGTCTGAGAAGCCCAGTACCATACGCCGATGCCCAGGCATTCATACGCCAGCTGACTAATAACGAACAGCTAGCGTATGAACGCTGGATATCGGCGTGTTGCTCCTAGGCCTCGAGGACGGCGGAAACCACAGTTTCGAGACCTTTTGTCTCGAATTGGCTCTGCATGGCTATTTCGGGAGCATCGTTGGCGCTTGATGGGCCCGTTTCTGCCTGTCGCTCTGCCACGGTCGGTTGAATAGCCGTGGGTCCTCCGAATCTGCGCTACAACGAAACCAACGACACCCGCCCCGATATGGACCACTCACGGCTATTCACTAAGACCGTAGCAGTGGGACAGGTACAACCAGGCCCATTCAGCGCCTTCGATGCTGCCAAACTAGCAACCCAGAGCCAATTCGAGACCATGGGGCTGAAAACGGTGGTTCCGGCCATCTGAGAAGCCCAGGACCATACGCCGATGCCCAGGCATTCATACAACAGTTGACTAATTACGACCAGCTAGCGTACGGATGCCTGGAGACCGGCGTCTTGCTCCTGGGCCTCGAGGACGGCCGAAACCACAGTTTTGAGACCCTTGGTATCGAATTGAGGACGGCCGAAACCACAGTTTTGAGACCCTTGGTATCGAATTGGCTCTGGATAGCTAGTTCGGGAGCATCGAGGGCGCTGGATGGGCCCAGTTGTACCTGTCGCACTGCTACGTTCGTAGTGAATAACCGAGGGTGGTCCATATCGGGGCGGGTGTCGTGAGTTTCGTTGGAGCGCAGATTGGGGGGACCCACGGCTATTCAACCGACCGTGGCAGTGCGACAGGCACAAACGGGCCCATCCAGCGCCAACGATGCTTCCGAACTAGCCACGCAGAGCCAATTCGAGACAAAGGGTCTCAAAACGGTGGTTCTCGCCGTCCTCGAGGCCCAGGAGTAACACGCTGATATCCAGGCGTTCATACGCTAGCTGTTCGTTATTAGTCAGCTTGCGTATGAATGCCTGGGCATCGGCGTATGGTACTGGGCTTCTCTGACGGCCGAAACCACGTTTTTCGAGTCCCTTTGTCCCGAATTGGCTCTGGATAGCTAGTTCAGGAGCATTGCGGGCGCTGGATGGGCGCGGTTGTGCCTGCCGCACTGCCACGGTCGGTTGAATAGCCCTGGGTCCCCCCAATCTGCGCTCAAACGAAACCCACGACACCCGCCCCGATATGGACCACCCACGGCTATTCACTACGACCGTAGCAGTGGGACAGGTACAACCAGGCCCATTCAACGCCCCCGATGCTGCCGAACTAGCAACCCAGAGCGAACTCGTATCCCAGGGTCTCAAAACTGTGGTTTCGGCCGTCCTCGATGCCCAGCAGCAAGACACCGGTCTCCAGGCATCCATACGCTAGCTGTTCGTTATTAGTCAGCTGGCGTATGAATGCCTGGGCGTCGGCATATGGTACTGGGCTTCTCAGACGGCCGAAACCACGTTTTTGAATCCTTTTGTCCCGAATTGGCTCTGGATAGCTAGTTCGGGAGCATCGAAGGCGCTGGATGGGCACGGTTGTGCCTGCTGCACTGCCACGGTCGGTTGAATAGCCGTGGGTCCCTCGAATCTGTGCTCCAACGAAACCCACGACATCCGCCCCGATATGGACCACCCACGGCTATTCACTACGACCGTAGCAGTGGGACAGGTACAACCAGGCTCATTCAGCGCCCTCGATGCTGCCGAACTAGCAACCCAGATTTAACTCGAGACCGAGGGTCTCAAAACTGTGGTTTCGGCCGTCCCCGATGCCCAGGAGAAAGACGCCAATATTTAGGCATCGATACGCTAGTTGTTCGTTTTTAGTCAGCTGGTGTATGAATCCTTGGGCATCAGCGTATGGTCCTGGGCTTCTCAGACGGCCGAAACCACAGTTTTGAGCCCCATGGTCTCGGTTTGGCTCTGGATTGCTAGTTCGAGAGCATCAGGGGCGCTGGATGGACCGAGATGTGCCTTTCCTTCTGCCACGGTGGGAATGAATACCCGTGGGTGATTCATATGGGGGCGAGTGTCGTGGGTTTCGTAGTCCCTGGAGCGCAGATTGGTGGGACCCACGGATATTCAACCGACCGTGGCAGTGGAAAAGGCACAACCCGGCCCATCTGGCTCCCTCGATGCTCTTGAGCTAGCAACACAGAGCCAAACCGAGACCATGGAGTACAGAACGGTGGTTTCGGCCATCTGGGTAGCCCAGGACCATACGCCGATGCCCAGGCATTCATACAACAGCTGACTAATAACGAACAGCTAGCGTATGGATGCCTGGAGACCGGCGTCTCGCTCCTGGGCCTCGAGGACGGCCGAAACCACAGTTTTGAGACCCTCGGTCTCGAGTTGGCTCTGGGTTGCTAGTTCGGCAGCATCGGAAGCGCTGAATGGGCCTGGTTGTACCTGTCCCACTGCTACGGTCGTAGTGAATAGCCGTGGGTGGTCCATATCGGGGCGGGTGTCGTGGGTTTCGGTGGAGCGCAGATTGGGGGGACCCACTGCTATTTAACCGACCGTGGCAGTGCGACAGGCACAAACGGTCCGATCCAGCGACAACGATGCGCCCGAACTAGCCAAGCAGAGACAATTTGAGCCTAAGGGTCTCAAAACTGTGGTTTCCGCCGTCCTCGAGGCCCAGGAGCAACACGCCGAAATCCAGACGTCCTTACGCTAGCTGTTCGTTATTAGTCAGCTGGCATATGAACGCCTGGGCATCGGCGTATGGTACTGGGCTTCTCAGACGGCCGAAACCACGTTTTTGATTCCTTGTGTCTCGAATTGGCTCTGGATAGTTAGTTCGGGAGCATCGGGGGCGCTGGATGGGCCCGGTTGTGCCTGTCGCACCGCCACGGTCGGTGTCGCGCCAAACCAAGACTATGGGGTCCAAAGCGGTGGTTTCGGCCGTCTGAAAAGCCCAGTACCATACGCCAGCTGACTAATAACGAACAGCTAGCGTATGAACGCCTGGATATCGGCGTGTTGCTCCTGGGCCTCGAGGAAGGCGGAAACCACAGTTTCGAGACCTTTTGTCTCGAATTGGCTCTGCGTGGCTAGTTCGGGAGCATCGTTGGCGCTGGATGGGCCCGTTTCTGCCTGTCGCTCTGCCACGGTCGTTTGAATAGCCGTGGGTCCTCCCAATCTGCGCTACAACGAAACCACCGACACCCGCCCCGATATGGACCACTCACGGCTATTCACTAAGACCGTAGCAGTGGGACAGGTACAACCAGGCCCATTCAGCGCCTTCGATGCTGCCAAACTAGCAACCCAGAGCCAATTCGAGACCATGGTGCTGAAAACGGTTGTTCCGGCCATCTGAGAAGCCCAGGACCATACGCCGATGCCCAGGCGTTCATACAACAGCTGACTTATAACGAACAGCTAGCGTATGGATGCCTTAAGACCGGCGTCTTGCTATTGGGCCTCGAGGACGGCCGAAACCACAGTTTTGGGACCCTCGGTCTCGAGTTGGCTCTGGTTTGCAAGTTCGACAGCATCGGGGGCGCTGAATGGGCCTGGTTGTGCCTTTCCCACTGCCACGGTGGGGGTGAATAACCGTGTGTGATCTATATGGGGCGAGTGTCGTGGGTTTTCGGAGTCCCTGGAGCGCAGATTGGTGGGACCCACGGCTATTCAGCCGAACGTGGCAGTGGGAAAGGCACAACCCGGCCCATCTGGCGCCCCCGATGCTCTTGAACTAGCAACCCAGAGCCAAACCGAGACCATGGGGCACAAAACGGTGATTTTGGCCATCTGTGAAGCCCAGGACCATACGCCGATGCCCAGGCATTCATACAAAAGCTGACTTATAACGAACAGCTAGCGTATGGATGCCTGGAGACCGGCGTCTTGCTATTGGGCCTCGAGGACGGCCGAAACTACAGTTTTGAGACCCTCGGTCTCGAGTTGGCTCTGATTTGCTAGTTCGACAGCATCAAGGGCGCTGAGTGGGACTGGTTGTACCTGTCCCATTTCTATGGTCGTAGTGAATAGCCGTGGGTGGTCCATATCGGGGCGGGTGCCGTGGGTTTAGTTGGAGCGCAGATTGGGGGGACCAACGGCTATTCAACCGACCGTCGCAGTGCGACAGGCACGAACGGGCCCATCCAGCGCCAACGATGCTCCCGAATTAGCCACGCAGAGCCAATTCGAGACAAAGGATCTCAAAACTGTGGTTTCCGCCGTCCTCGAGGCCCAGGAGCAGCACGCCGATATCCAGGCATCCATACGCTAGCTGTTCGTTATAAGTCAGCTGTTGTATGAATGCCTGGGTATCGGCGTATGGTCCTGGGTTTCTCAGACGGCCAACCTACGTTTTTGAATCCTTTTGCCTCGAATTGGCTCTGGATAGCTAGTTCGGGAGCATCGATGGCGCTAAGTGGGCCCGGTTGTGCCTGCCGCACTGCCACGGTCGGTTGAATAGCCGTGGGTCCCCCCAATCTGCGCTCCAACGAAACCTACGACACCCGCCCCGATATGGACCACCCACGGCTATTCACTACGACTTAGCAGTGGGACAGGTACAACCAGGCCCATTCAGCGCCCCTGATGCTGCCGAACTAGCACCCCAGAGCCAACTCGAGACCGACGGTCTCAAAACTGTGGTTTCGGCCGTCCTCCATGCCCAGGAGCAAGACGCCGATATTCAGGCATCGATACGCTAGTTGTTCGTTATAAGTCAGCTGGTGTATGAATGCCTGGGCATCGGTGTATGGTCCTGGGCTTCTCAGATGTCCGAAACCACCGTTTTGAGCCCCATGGTCTCGGTTTGGCTCTGGGTTGCTAGTTCGAGAGCATCGGGGGCGCTGGATGGGCCGTGTTATGCCTTTCCCTCTGACACGGTGGGGGTGTATAGCCTTGGGTGATTCATATGGGGGCGAGTGTCGTGGGATTCGGAGTCCCTGGAGCGCAGATTGTTGGGGCCAACGGCTATTCAACCGACCGTGGCAGTGGGAAAGGCACAACCCGGCCCATCTGGCGCCTTCGATGCTGCCGGACTAGCAACCTAGAGCCAACTTGAGACCGAGGGTCACAAAACTATGGTTTCCGCCGTCCCCGAGGCCCAGGAGCATGACGCCGGTCTCCAGGCATCCATACGCTAGCTGTTCGTTATTAGTCACCTGTTGTATGAATGCCCGGGCATCGGCGTATGGTCCTTTGCTTCCCAGATGGCCGAAACCACCGTTTTGAGCCCATGATCTCGGTTTGGCTTTGGGTTGCTAGTTCGAGAGCACCGGGGGCGCCGGACGGGCCGGGTTGTGCCTTTCCCACTGCCACGGTCGGTTGAATAGCCGTGGGTCCCACCAATCTGCACTCCAGGGACACCGAAACCCACGACACTCGCCCCATATAGATCACACACGGCTATTCACCCTCAGCGTGGCAGTGGGAAAGGCACAACCCGGCCCATCCAGCACCCCCGATGCTCTCGAACTAGCCACGCAGAGCCAATTCGAGACAAAGGGTCTCAAAACTGTGGTTTCCGCCGTCCTCGAGGCCCAGGAGCAACACGCCGATATCCAGGCACCCATACGCTATCTGTTCGTTATTAGTCAGCTGATGTATGAATGCCTGGACATCCGCGTATGGTCCTGGGCTTCACAGGTGGCCGGTCGGGAGCATTGTTGGCGCTGGATGGGCCCGTTTGTGCCTGTCGCTTTGCCACGTTCGGTTGAATAACCGTGGGTCCCCCCAATCTGCGCTCCAACGGAACCCACGATCCCCGCCCCGATATGGACCACACACGGCTATTCACTACGACCGTAGCAGTGGGACAGGTACAACCAGGCTTATTCAGCGCCTTCGATGCTGCCGAACTAGCAACCCCAAGCGAAACCGAGATCATGGGGCTCAAAACGGTGGTTTCGGCCATCTGAGAGGCCAAGGAGCATACGCCGATGCCCAGGCAATCATATAACAGCTGACCAATAACGAACAGCTAGCGTATGGATGCCTGGATATCGGCGTGTCGCTCCTGGGCCTGGAGGACGGCGGAAACCACAGTTTTGAGACCCTTCGTCTCGAATTGGCTCTGCGTGGCTAGTTCGGGAGCATCGTTGGCGCTGGGTGGGCCCGGTTGTACCTGTCGCACTGCCACGTTCGGTTGAATAACCGTGGGTCCCCCCAATCTGCGCTCCAACTAAACCCACGACACCCGCCCCGATATGGACCACCCACGGCTATTAACTACGACCGTAGCAGTGAGACAGGTACAACTATGCCCATTCAGCGCCCCCTCTAGCAAACCAGAGCCAACTCTCAACTGAGGGTCTCAAAACTGTGGTTTCGGCCGTCCTCGAGGCCCAATAGCAATACGCCGGTCTCCAGGCATCCATACGCTAGCTGTTCGTTATAAGTCAGCTGTTGTATGAAAGCCTGGGCATCGGCATATGTTCCTGGACTTCACAGATGGCCCAAACCACCGTTTTGTACCCCATGGTCTCGGTTTGGGACTGGGTTACCAGATCAAGAGCATCGGGGGCGCCAGATGGGCCGGCTTGTGCCTTTCCCACTGCCACGGACGGTTGAATAGCCGTGGATCCCACCAATCTGCCCTCCAGGGACTCCGAAACCCACGACACTAGCCCCATATAGATCACCCACGGCTATTCACCCCCACCGTGGCAGTGGGAAAGGCACAACCAGGCCCATCCAGCGCCCCCGGTGGTCCCGAACCAGCAACCCAGAGCCAAACCGAGACCATGGGGCATAAAACGGTGGTTTCGGACATCTGGGAAGCCCAGGACCATACGCCGAAACCCAGGCATTCATACAATAGCTGACTAATAACGAACAGCTAGCGTATGGATGCCTGGAGTCCGGCGTCTTGCTCCTGGGCCTCGAGGACGGCCGAAACCACAGTTTTGAGACCCTCGGTCTCGAGTTGGCTCTGCGTGGCTAGTTCGGGAGCATCGTTGGCGCTGGATGGGCCCGTTTGTGCCTGTCGCACTGCGACGGTCGGTTGAATAGCCGTTGGTCCCCCCAATCTGCGCTCCAACGAAACCCACGACACCCGCCCCGATATGGACCACCCACGGCTATTCACTACGACCGTAGAAGTGGGACAGGTACAACCAGTCCCACTCAGCGCCCTTGATGCTGTCGAACTAGCAAATCAGAGCCAACTCGAGACCGAGGGTCTCAAAACTGTAGTTTCGGCCGTCCTCGAGGCCCAATAGCAAGACGCCGGTCTCCAGGCATCCATACGCTAGCTGTTCGTTATAAGTCAGCTTTTGTATGAATGCCTGGGCATCGGCGTATGGTCCTGGGCTTCACAGATGGCCAAAATCACCGTTTTGTGCCCCATGGTCTCGGTTTGGCTCTGGGTTGCTAGTTCAAGAGCATCGGGGGCGCCAGATGGGCCGGGTTGTGCCTTTCCCACTGCCACGTTCGGCTGAATAGCCGTGGGTCCCACCAATCTGCGCTCCAGGGACTCCGAAAACCCACGACACTCGCCCCATATAGATCACACACGGCTATTCACCCCCACCGTGGCAGTGGGAAAGGCACAACCAGGCCCATTCAGCGCCCCCGATGCTGTCGAACTAGCAAACCAGAGCCAACTCGAGACCGAGGGTCCCAAAACTGTGGTTTCGGCCGTCCTCGAGGCCCAATAGCAAGACGCCGGCCTTAAGGCATCCATACGCTAGCTGTTCGTTATAAGTCAGCTGTTGTATGAATGCCTGGGCATCGGCGTATGGTCCTGGGCTTCTCAGATGGCTAAAACCACCGTTTTCAGCCCCATGGTCTCGGTTTGGCTTTGGGTTGCTAGTTCGGCAGCATCGAAGGCGCTGAATGGGCCTGGTTGTACCTGTCCCACTGCTACGGTCGTAGTGAATAGCCGTGGGTGGTCCATATCGGGGCGGGTGTCGTGGGTTCCGTTGGAGTGCAGATTGGGGGGAACCACGGTTATTCAACCGAACGTGGCAAAGCGACAGGCACAAACGGGCCCATCCAGCGCCAACGGTGCTCCCGAACTAGCCACGCAGAGCCAATTCGAGACAAAGGGTCACAAAACTGTGGTTTCCGCCGTCCTCGAGGCCCAGGAGCAACACGCCGATATCCAGGCGTCCATACGCTATCTGTTCGTTATTGGTCAGCTGGTGTATGAATGCATGGGCATCGGCGTATCGTTCTGGACTTCTCAGACGGCCGAAACCACCGTTCTGAGCCCCATGGTCTCGGTTTGGCTCTGGGTTGCTAGTTCGGGAGCATCGGGGCGCCAGATGGGCCGGGTTGTGCCTGTCCCACTGCCACGGTCGGCTGAATAGCCGTGGGTCCCACCAATCTGCGCTCCAGGGACTCCGAAACCCACGACACTCGCCCCATATGGATCACACACGGCTATTCACCCCGACCGTGGCAGTGGGACAGGCACAACCAGGCCCATTCAGCGCCCCCGATGCTGTCGAACTAGCAAACCAGAGCCAACTCGAGACCGAGGGTCTCAAAACTGTGGTTTCGGCCGTCCTCGAGGCCCAGGAGCAAGACGCCGGTCTTAGGCATCCATACGCTAGCTGTTCGTTATAAGTCAGCTGTTGTATGAATGCCTGGGCATCGGCGTATGGTCCTGGGCTTCTCAGATGGCCGAAACCACCGTTTTGAGCCCCATGGTCTCGAATTGGCTCTGGGTTGCTAGTTCGGCAGCATCGAAGGCGCTGAATGGGCCTGGTTGTACCTGTCCCACTGCTACGGTCGTAGTGAATAGCCGTGGGTGGTCCATATCGGGGCGGGTGTCGTTGGTTTCGTTGTAGCGCAGATTGGGAGGACCCACGGCTATTCAACCGACCGTGGCAGTGCGACAGGCACAAACGGGCCCATCCAGCGCCAACGATGCTCCCGAACTAGCCACGCAGAGCCAATTCGAGACAAAGGGTCTCAAAACTGTGGTTTCGGCCGTCCTCGAGGCCCAGGAGCAACACGCCGATATCCAGGCATTCATACGCCAGCTGTTCTTATTAGTCAGCTGGCGTATGAATGCCTGGGCATCGGCGTATGGTCCTGGGCTTCTCGAGACGGCCGAAACCACGTTTTGAATCCTTTGTCTCGAATTGGCTCTGGATAGCTAGTTCGGGAGCATCGGGGCGCTGGATGGGCCCGGTT